>JAWQFJ010003198.1:80000-87500 GCA_034096865.1 Theodoxus fluviatilis | reverse complement strand
ATGTGTGTGTGCATGCATGCATGTGTGAGTATGTGCGCATATGTGTGTGTGCATGCATGCATGTGTGAGTATGTGCGCATATGTGTGTGTGTGTGTTTCATTCTTGTGTTGCTTCTACCTGCAGACAAAATTACATGCGCTTCATTAAGCACACCTTTTAATCCTAGTTCTGTTCTGACTCTATACTCTTCCATGTTTTTTTCTTCTGGTTTTGCTGGATGGACAAGACGGAGTGAATTTCCTTTGATTGCAGATATTGCTGGACACTCCAGGCATCTTGAAGTTTGGAGACTTTGGTCTGTCCAAAGTGGACGGGGAAAACCTCTCCGAGCTTTTCCACAAGTTTGCTGATGCTGGAGAGCAGTGGAACCCAGAGAATATGGACGAAGTCTACGCCAACATCAGAACCACAGGTAGAGCCAGGAGGGATGTGGTTATCAACTCTAAAGCCTGACTCTGGTAGCTGCAGCATATGCTGGCGGGGTCATGACTGAGCCAAACCTGCTAGTTTTGGCATATGCTGTGAATAAGGGGGGAAGGTTGTGAAATGGGCTTTTAAAAACTTCTAAGATCCTGTACTGCTCATTACCGCCCACCCTGCTCAATCCTGTACTGCCCATTACTGTCCACCCTGCTCAATCCTGTACCACCCATTAACATCCACCCTGCTCAATCCTGTACCACCCATTAACATCCACCCTGCTCAATCCTGTACCACCCATTACCGCCCACCCTGCTCAATCCTGTACCACCCATTACTGCCCACCCTGCTCAATCCTGTACCACCCATTACTACCCACCCTGCTCAATCCTGTACCGCCCATTAACATCCACCCTGCTCAATCCTGTACCACCCATTACTCTCCACCCTGCTCAATCCTGTACCGCCCATTACTGCCCACCCTGCTCAATCCTGTACCGCCCATTACTGCCCACCCTGCTCAATCCTGTACCACCCATTACTGCCCACCCTGCTCAATCCTGTACCACCCATTACTGCCCACCCTGCTCAATCCTGTACCGCCCATTACCGCCCACCCTGCTCAATCCTGTACCACCCATTACTGCCCACCCTGCTCAATCCTGTACCGCCCATTACTGCCCACCCTGCTCAATCCTGTACCACCCATTACTGCCCACCCTGCTCAATCCTGTACTGCCCATTACTGCCCACCCTGCTCAATCCTGTACCACCCATTACTGCCCACCCTGCTCAATCCTGTACCGCCCATTACGACCCACCCTGCTCAATCCTGTACCACCCATTACCGTCCACCCTGCTCAATCCTGCACTGCCCATTACCGTCCACCCTGCTCAATCCTGTACCGCCCATTACCGTCCACCCTGCTCAATCCTGTATCACCCATTACTGTCCACCCTGCTCAATCCTGCACTGCCCATAGCCCCTGTTACTTGACTGAATTTTCTACAAATTGCATAATCCCTACAGGACTGGGGAATGAAACACATGAATGACTTACAGTGACCTTAAGAGTTAAACATTACCAAGAAATTCAGCATTAGCATTTTCTGAAAACAATGACTTTGTTCAATTGTGAGTTCTTCTGGTAAAGGTTTTGCAATGGTTTGATGGGTAGTTAGAAGGGAATGTGCAAAAGAAAAGAGTATGTGACTCATCCTTGAAGTGTAGCTTTAAACAAAAAAGTACTTTTAGACCAAACAGTCCCAGTGATGACACCAGAGTAAGGAATAATGCTCACGGCTTGTGTCCAAGGGAGTGAGGTTGATGTCTCCACTGCAACATGAGCCGTTCTTGTCATGTCTTGTCTTGACAACTGGGGTGGAATTCTCCACACACCCCTTCCAATGCCCCCCCCTCCCTCACTCTCTCTCCCCCACCCCCCACATTGTAATGAGGCTGTGCTGAGTGCCAACTGTTGGTGGAATTCTCCCCACACACCTTCCAATTCTCCCCACACCCCTTCCAATTCCCCCCACACCCCTTCCAATTCCCCCCACACCCCTTCCAATTCCCCCCACACCCCTTCCAATTCCCCCCCTCCCTCCCTCCCTCCCTCCCTCTCTCCCACCCTCCCTCCCTCCCTCCCTCCCTCCCTCCCTCCCTCCCCTCCTCCCTCCCTCCCTCCCTCCCTCCCTCCCTCCCTCCCTCCCTCCCTCCCTCCCTCCCTCCCTCCCTCCCTCCCTCCCTCCCTCCCTCCCTCCCTCCCTCCCTCCCTCCACACCCCACCCTTGATTCCATAGATTGTTTGTAGCTTGAGATAAACAGTAAAGTATTTTAGAAAGAGATGAAGTGGTGTTATAAAGAGTCCCATGCTTAAACATGAGGTGTTGTAGAGGGCAGCCAGTTGCAGATGATAGATATAGGAGGTAATAGTACCGTTTCAATATATTGACTTTCCACTTATGTGTAGGTCTCCATTTACTTTACACTTAATGTCTTAGTAAGTGGATTGCATAATTTATCCCCAACTTGCACCTATGAATATGTGTATGGACACAAAATATGTGTGTGGCCAAGAGTTCTAGCCTGATAGTGCATCATCATCAATGTCCCTGACCTCGTCAATGTCATGGGAACGTATAAGGTTATTGCTTGTCTTTGTGCATATCAATAGTTAACATGGTGTTGAGGAGGCTCCTTTTACGATGATTTTTGTTGTTGTTGGCACGTCATAGAGTTGAAGCAACACTCACGCAGTAACGAAGGTGCATCATAGATGTTCACTTGTACATTCATACTCATTCACGCACACGCAGGATTATGACACACAGAAACGAAGCAGGGTAGCAGCCGGAAGGGAATTGCAAGAAATTAATAATCCAGAGTTCTCCCATCCCGGGGATTGAACCGAGGCACTGCGCCTCGCACTTTATCAAACATCAAAGCTTGCTGTTGCTGTCTGTGTGCAGGGAGCCTGACCTACATGGCCCCAGAGGTCGTGCAGGGAGGAGAAGCCAGTTTGATGAGTGACCTTTGGTCCCTGGGATGTGTCTTCTATGAGATGTTCACTGGTGAGTCCTCTTTCCATCCATCTGTCCATCTGTGTGCCTGCCTGTCTCTCTTTGTTTTTCTTCTTGCCCCATGTACGTGTGTGTGTGAGTGTGTGTGTGTGTGTGTGCGTGTGTGTGTGTGTGTGTGCGTGTGTGTGTGTGTGTGTATGCGTGTGTGTGTGTGTGTGTGTGTGCGTATGTGTGTGTTGTGCATTCATTTGTGCATGCATGCATATGTGTGTGTGTGTTTTCTCTCTGTGTGTGTCTGTGTGTGTGTGTGTGTGTGTGTGTGTGTGTGTGTATGTGAATGCATGTGTGTGTATGTGTGTGTACATATGTTTGTGTGTGTGTGTGTGTGAATGCATGTGTGTGTATATGTGTGTGTGTACATATGTATGTGTGTGAATGCATGTGTGTGTATGTGTGTGTGTGTGTGTTTGTGTGTGTATCTGTGTGTGCCTGTGTGTGCTTGAGAGAGAGAGAGAGAGAGAGAGAGAGAGAGAGAGAGAGAGAGAGAGAGAGTGAGAGAGAGTTAGAGAGAGAGTTAGAGAGAGAGAGAGAGAGAGAGAGAGAGAGAGAGAGAGAGAGAGAGAGAGAGAGGGGGGGGAGAGGGAGGGAGGGAGGGAGGGAGGGAGGGAGGGAGGGAGGGAGGGAGGGAGGGAGGGAGGGAGAGAGAGAGAGAGAGAGAGAGAGAGAGAGAGAGAGAGTTAGAGAGAGAGAGTTAGAGAGAGAGAGAGAGTTAGAGAGAGTTAGAGAGAGAGAGAGAGAGAGAGAGAGAGAGAGAGAGAGAGAGAGAGAGTTAGAGAGAGAGAGAGAGTTAGAGAGAGAGAGAGTTAGAGAGAGAGAGAGTTAGAGAGAGAGAGAGTTAGAGAGAGAGAGAGAGAGAGAGAGAGAGAGAGAGAGTTAGAGAGAGAGATAGAGAGAGAGAGAGTTAGAGAGAGAGAGAGAGAGTTAGAGAGAGAGTTAGAGAGAGAGGGAGAGAGAGAGAGAGAGAGAGAGAGAGAGAGAGAGAGAGAGAGTGAGAGGGGTGGGGGGTACCAGTAATGTTTTTGTGTATCTGTGTATGCGAATGAACCCCAGGGTGACGGGGTTCGTTGGTATGGTCCAAGTCCCAGAGACGCTGACGAAGGCTCGGAGCTTGACTGGCGGGGGCCGGTGCAAGGAATATCGGCGGGGGCCCTGTGAGCACGTGAGCGGCGGAAGTCTGAGTGCCGGCGGGGGCCGCACGTCAGCACCCGTGAGCCCTGGTGTGGGACGGGCAGGGGAGTTTGTTTGTGCTGAATACACCCCGTTGGAACTCTGTGCTGGCGTTTTGTGTTTCTTGTTTATTTTCATTGGTACGGGCCAGGCAAACCGGAGGCCCAGTTAGCCTGTCCATAACAACTTTGTATTTTATTTCTGTCATTTCCCCTGTGGGTTCGGGGTAAGAATTGACCCACCGCGTCTCCCTACGCGATTCGTAAGAGGCGAATAACTAGGGACATCTTGACTTGAATTGCACTTGGAACTCTTCTAGTGATTTTCTTGCTTGGCCTTTGTCACGTCCTTCACCTGCTAGGAGGGATCTTAACCTCTCATGCAGAGGGAGTCAGGAACTCAAAGATTCTGATTTGACCTAAAAGAAGAATTTTATTGCTCTTGAGGCAACAAAGTGAAATGATGTAGATGGATGAGATAATGAGTTATGGTACGATCTCCAAGATTGATGCAACCAATCGCTGAGATATGAAATGGTTACACCCAACCTGGTGAAATTACCCGCACAGGTTTTGCTTTTGCAACCCCACTCGTCCGTCCGATAAAACTAAAACTCAATGGTTGTCCATAGGCGATCTTATTGCGGCCTTAGCCACAACACAACTATAGTCACGCACGCGCAACACAACTTAACGGTTGTCCATCAACTGTCACCAGGTGACTTTCACCACGACTCAACCATAGTCACGCATGCGCAACACAACTTAACAGTTGTCCATCAACTGTCACCAGGCAACTTTCGCCACGACTCAACCATAGTCACACACGCCCAACCAAACTTAACGGTTGTCCAATCAACCGTCATATGGCGGCCTGCGAAAGGCCGCAGAACTGAAGAAGGGAAACAAGGTGTCGGTGATGAGGTGCCCGCAGCGATGAAGGTTGAATGGTTTTCCCCTGACCAGGTGAGCTCAGAGCGATGAGCAGCAAGCACCGTCGGGGATGCGAAGATGATGAGTATCAGTCGATGAAGATGATGAAGGCAGTGATGACATATAGCGGGGACTTTGTACGATGATCCGGTGAAAAAATATCCCAGGCCTAAATGATAAGAATTAAAACACGCGGCATACAACATGGTACACAAATTCAAAGTCAATCAATAACGTTCACACACGGAAAACCAGCTAAGGAGTGTGATCCCAATTTTACGTTCTTGTCACTAACGAGTCACAGATACCTTAATCATTTGCTAGAGACTAAGAGGCATTTAGCCCTCAACGATAACAACATTCAAGACAATTTCGAACCATGACGTGATGCAAACGAAGTGAGAATGGGAATGAGCGAAAATGAATGAACAATAAATAAATGTGCTAAATTACTGTTGCCTATTCCTACCTTCCCACCCAACTTTCCCCCACACAGAACAGCGGATCAACCAACGTGGTCAACACAATCACAAAAGACATTTACACACGCCAATTACTTACATGGAAGAACCTTTATCCTTCCCCTGGTGATGATTTCTTTCTGGCGATAAACGCCCCACAACAACTATAAAGTCATTGCCTAACCGGGCTGACATAAGTCCCGCCACGAACTGGGTCAACAGAAGTCGCACCACTCCAGGCTAAACACCCCAAAGGAGATGCTAGCACAACACCGGTTTGTTGGCACCTGCCGCTCAAAATGGTCCTGTCAAAAAAAACTTTTCAAAGACTAACAGAACTCAGTGACGTCAACCCCAAACTCCTTTGATGACGTCACGTAAAAAACAAAACAACAAGGACAAGAGGCGTGCTAACACGCTGCAACTACACTACACGCCGAGTGCGCGCACACAATTACATGAACGAGAAAATTAACATTCAAAACCCCAACCTGCTTGCGACAGCCTTATATAGCCTACAAAGGCTGATAGGCCGTAAAACTCCATCCATCCATCCATTCATCCTTTCTGTCAGTCCCCTGCATAACATGTAGATGGAACAGCACCATAATACAGAAAGCTGACTACAACCACATGACAACAACTTTTTTTTAAATTAGAGCCTTTTTGGCATATTTCCTTGAGAAAAAAACAGGCTTCATACTTGACAATATGAAGCAAGGCAGACTTACCATGTACACATGTACTAAGCAAAAACAGTTCCGTTGAAGCTCATTAAGGCCCACCCCCCCAGGGCCCACCCCCCCAGGGGCCCCCCCCCCCCCCCAGGGCCCACCCCCCCACCCCCCCTCCCCCCTTGTGGGTATGGATACCTGACTGACCCTTATTTTTCTGATGACCCTTAACTTTTTTCTGCCATCATGCAAAAAAAAAAGCGAAGGAAAACAGAAATTGTAAACAATGAACTGCATGCTATTCCATCTTCCCTGTCCTATGTGCATTCAGGGAATCCGCCATTTAAATTTTAAGAACGAGTCGTCATTGACAGAAAGTTTGGTTTATGTTAAATCTTGCCTCTTTGAAAAAGAATAAAAAAGTTCAGGCTGACCTACCAACGCTATTTTTAAGGCCACGTTGCCTCAACCGCAAGTTTTATGCATATACTATCATAATTATTGAGTCCCTCTGATGAGGGGACACCTGTCATGTAGGGACACCTTTGGACTCCTCCAAAGGTGTCTGCTCGTCACAGGGACTGCCGAGTATATATATTAGCAAGAAACTCCCAATGAAGCGAGGCAGCAGACGGTCTTCAGAGGAAGAGCCCCTGTCGACAAGTATTTCGGCCCTTTAAACTTCCTGACACTCTCGGGGGGAGGGCCACACCTGGTTATAGCTCCAAGTGCCCGTCTGCTGCCCTGAACTTGCACCACTTGCGTATGTACATACATATATATTTCCTAACTGGCACTGCTTGCCTCTCCCCAGGGCACCCACCATTTCTGGCAGAGACAGAGGATCTGCTGAAGGAGAAGATTTTGACCAAGGAATTCACGCCACCCAAAGTGCGGGGCACTCGCTTCTCCAGCAAAGCATCGCCTGACTTCATCAACCTGCTTGAAGGTCTACTGACAAAGGACACAGTGCGCAGGTATTGAGAGAGAGGAGGGGGCGAGAGGGAAAGATGGGGTGGGAGATGGGCAAGGGAATAAGGGCGGGTAGGCAAGCCTAGAGATAGACATGTAGTTAGAGAAATTGATTTTTAAAAACAGAGGCAAATTGTCTGATTGACTGCATGCATGTTTGCTAATATGCCAGTTTGCCATGTCTTTCTGTGTATGAATGATTTTTTTTTCTTATGAATTCCTTTCTGTCAGTTTTTCTTTATGTCTGTGTCTACCTGCCTGCCTGCCTATCTGCCTGCCTGCCTACCTGC
>JAWQFJ010003198.1:72500-77500 GCA_034096865.1 Theodoxus fluviatilis | reverse complement strand
ACTGGGCCAAGCCTGCTTGTTGCTGCATTTGCTGTGAGGTTGTGACTGGGCCAGGCCTGCTTGTTGCTGCATCTGCTGTGAGGTTGTGACTGGGCCAAGCCTGCTTGTTGCTGCATCTGCTGTGAATGATGACTGGGCCATGCCTGCTTGTTGCTGCATGTGCTGTGAGGTTGTGACTGGGCCAGGCCTGCTTGTTGCTGCATCTGCTGTGAATGATGACTGGGCCAAGCCTGCTTGTTGCTGCATCTACTGTGAATGATGACTGGGCCAAGCCTGCTTGTTGCTGCATCTGCTGTGAATGATGACTGGGCCAAGCCTGCTTGTTGCTGCATCTGCTGTGAGGTTGTGACTGGGCCAGGCCTGCTTGTTGCTGCATCTGCTGTGAATGATGACTGGGCCAGGCCTGCTTGTTGCTGCATCTACTGTGAATGATGAGGTGGAAAGGTTGTGAAATATGCTTTCCAAAAATTACCCCAAAATTCTGCATGATCATTTTCTTTAAAAAAAATGATATGGAATTATTCTTTGTTCAATTGTGAGTACTTCTGGTATTGGTTTGTAGGATGGTTAGAAGGACATGTGCACTAGAAAAGGGTAGGTATCTCCTCCTCGAAATGTAGCTTTTTGCAAGAAGACTAACAGACCAGACAGTCCCAATGATGATGGCAGAGTAGGGGGTTAAACTTTGACAGACCAGACAGTCCCAATGATGATGGCAGAGTAGGGGTTAAACTTTGACAGACCAGACAGTCTTAATCATAATGGCAGAGTAGGGGTTAAACTTTGACAGACCAGACAGCCCCAATGATGATGGCAGAGTAAGGGTTGATGGTTGCGGTGAGAGTGCTGATGGCACTAATGAGAGGGATGACGGTTGTGAGCTTAGAGGTGGTGGTTGCAAGAGTACTGGTGGTGGTGGTAGTGGTGACTGGGCTCGTTGGTCGAGTGGTCAGCGCACTTGACCTGTAGGCACTTGCGGCTAGTGGGTACAGCATTTGAAGCTGCATGGTTCCCAGAGTTGCACCCTTGAGCAAAATGCATAGCTAGCATTGCTTCTCCCCACCCAGGAGTAAAACCGGGTACCTGACAGGACAATGTTGGCGAATTGAAGTTCGATTAACCCTTGTATTCAGCCGTGAGCCAGGATCAGGGTGGCATCCTTCCTCCCCAGGGAGTGGAGATGGTGCTGGTACCTGAATGTGTGCATCTTCAGTGTCTGTCACTATGTTTGCAATGAGGCACCAGTGAAGAATTGATCAAGCTGCCCAGTGATCAGGGGGTAAAGTGTAAAACGGTTGAGACCCAGACATGGTATGATCGGTGATGAGTTGCTGTATAACCAAACCTTTACCTTTCTAAGCTTCATTTTTTGAAAATAGAAGCAATTAGGGTGATGAGAGTAGGGATGGTGGTGGTGGTGGTGGTGGTGGTGGTGGTGGTGGTGGTGGTGGTGGTGGTGGTGGTGGTGGTGGTGGTGGTGGTGAAGGTGGTGGTGGTGGTGGTGGTGGTGGTGGTGGTGGTGGTGGTGGTGGTGGTGGTGGTGGTGGTGGTGGTGGTGATCATGGTGGTGGTGGTGATGGTGGTGGTGGTGGTGGTGGTGATGGTGGTTGTAGGGGTGGTGGTATTGAAAAACTGCCATTATTGTTATGTCAGTGGGGGTAAAGGTGGTGATGATGACACAGGTGGTAGTGGTGGTGATTGGGATGGTGGTGATTGCAGTGATAGAGATCATTTGTAGTGGTAGTTGTGGGTGATAGATGTGTTGATGGTAGGGTTTTAAAATTGGAAATAAAAGGTCATAGCTGCCAACTGTTACGGAAAAACCGTAAAAAATCGTTTTTTTAATATCTGTCGTCGCTTTCGTTGTTTTCTAAAAAAAATACGGTTTCCGATTTCACACCAAAAAAAAACCCTGAAATTTTAAACGAAGCAACTTTGGCTTTCAACATGTTGCGCTAGTCTATCGAGTGAAGTTTTAGTGCTCTCGTTTTCCGCGCCTAGCTGACCACCTTTGAACGCACTAGGCCTAGCCTACTGGCTGGAATCGGGAAGGGAGCTCTTCTGCGAATTTCGCGCATGCGCATAGCGGCTGCAGTCAACATGGCGTCGAGTTCGACTAGCGCAGAGAAAAATAATGCGAAGCCGAAACGATTTCAACGATACATTGCGGCTTACAAGGAAAAGTTTCCATGGGCCGCTTGGGGCATTGCCAAGGATATAGGAGGTGAATTTTATTATGACTGTGGGGTGTAGTTCATGAAACATGACTGTGTTGTGTTATATTGTTCATGAAACATGACTGTGTTGTGTTATATTGTTCATGAAACATGACTGTGTTGTGTTATATTGTTCATGAAACATGACTGTGTTGTGTTATATTGTTCATGAAACATGACTGTGTTGTGTTATATTGTTCATGAAACATGACTGTGTTGTGTTATATTGTTCATGAAACATGACTGTGTTGTGTTATATTGTTCATGAAACATGACTGTGTTGTGTTATATTGTTCATGAAACATGACTGTGTTGTGTTATATTGTTCATGAAACATGACTGTGTTGTGTTATATTGTTCATGAAACATGACTGTGTTGTGTTATATTGTTCATGAAACATGACTGTGTTGTGTTATATTGTTCATGAAACATGACTGTGTTGTGTTATATTGTTCATGAAACATGACTGTGTTGTGTTATATTGTTCATGAAACTTGACTGTGTTGTGTTATATTGTTCATGAAACATGACTGTGCTGTGTTATATTGTTCATGAAACATGACTGTGCTGTGTTATATTGTTCATGAAACATGACTGTGTTGTGTTATATTGTTCATGAAACATGACTGTGTTGTATTATTCATGAAACTTGACTGTGTTGTGTTATATTGTTCATGAAACATGACTGTGTTGTGTTATATTGTTCATGAAACATGACTGTGTTGTGTTATATTGTTCATGAAACATGACTGTGTTGTGTTATATTGTTCATGAAACATGACTGTGTTGTGTTATATTGTTCATGAAACATGACTGTGCTGTATTATTCATGAAACTTGACTGTCCATTATGCAGAAGGGTGAAGTTGATGGAATGGGCTCTAAGAATGTAAGGTGTAGCTATAGACTCCTGTATAACTGAGAATGTTCAGCGTTTCGAAGGGCTGTGCATCAATGTTCATTCAACACCATTCAAAAGAATGAAGCAGTTTGGGTAAGCTAAAAGCTGATCTTTTGTGTATTGTGTATAGTAATCTATATAAAATAAATAATGCTTTGTAATATAATGGGCTTTCTTCTTTTTCTTCTTGTTCTTCTTCTTCGTCTTCTTCTTCTTTTTCTTCTTGTTATTAATATTATTATTATTATTATTATTATTATTATTATTATTATTATTATTATTATTATTATTATTATTATTATTATTATTATTATAAGTTTTCCTTTCAGGAGATGAGAAATGTGCCTTTCAGATTGCAAAAAAGGCTTCAGCTTCAGGGGGCTGTGCCCCCTGACCCCCGCTATTCGGGAGGGGGGCGTACCCCCCTCCCGGACCCACCCCCCACATGTTACTCTTTTTAACTTTGGAAGGTTGGCAGCTATGAAAGGTAGTCTTGGTGATGATAGTTATTAAAATACGTGGATTATTATCAGATAAGGCTGCATGTTTGACTGTCATTTGCATATTCAGTGTGATCTTTGAATTATTTACAGTACTTTTGATACACAAACTGTAAGCACGTTAGATAAAAGTATTAATCATGAAAGCACATCTGCCAATCTGAAGCATAGATTTTGATACAAATTACAGTTGACTACATTGTCTCTTTTACTGTATTCATTTACTGATAGCTACATAACCACTTTTTTGGTGAACGCAAAATACTGTTTGTTTGTGCGTGCATGTGTGCGTGCATGCGTGCATGTGTACGTGTGCATGCATGTGTGTGCGTGTGTGTGCATGCGTGTGTGTGTGTGTGTGTACGTGCGTGCGTATGTGCGTGTGTGTGCATGTGTGTGTGCATGTGTGTGCGTCTCTGTGTGTGTGTGTGTGTGTGTGTGTGTGCATGTGTGTGTGCATGTGTGTTCTTGTTGTTGTTGTTTTGTTTTCCATTTTAAAGATTGTTTCAAGATGATAATGACCACTGAAACTGCATGACCAAATTTGACAAAGCCATACGTCTTCAACAGGCACTGCCATGAATGAGTTCTTGAGGCCAAAGACGGCACCTGGAATGGATAGCTGCGGTGGACTCTTCACGCTCAGGTGATTGTCACGGCAACTTGAAAGACACTTTGACAAATATGTTGTAGAGTGGCAACTAATATGAGCAAGAATGATAACCCATGTGGGGTATTCATATGATGGGTTGATTATTTCCTAAATGCCCCCGAAATTCACGGAATGTGTTGCATATTAGAATCAAATGACAATTTTTATTTCATGGTCCTTACTCATATCACATTATTTTTTAATATGTCAAAATTCTTCCCAGATGAGAAAAAAGCAAGCAAGTTACTTTTAGCTTCACTGTATTTCCAACAGTATTCAGCATACCCATAATCAGGCTTTGTTTTCATTGTGCCATTCACGTTCTATCCATCTTTACTAATAGAATGCATTTTTTCTCTGCTCTCTATCTCCAAAGAAGTACACACCATCATGGGCAGAGAGTGAATGCAGCATTGACTTTCTCACTCACTCCCGTTCATTCTTCACAAGTCCACATTTTACTCCTGTTTCAGTGCCAGGCCCCACACTGCTGTACCCCCAGACGACAAAGTGACAACACCGATACCGACAGTCCGAGGTCCAGTGACGACAAGAGAGGAGATTGATGCCATGCGACAGCCCATCGGGTCTGAGCAGGAGAGCATGGCTACTGACAGAAGCACTGCGGAGAAACTGAAATTGATCTTCCATCCCAGTGACTTCACTGTCACCCCCATTGTAGACAACTCCAAGGTGAGCGTGTTCTGGAGAAATGAAAATGTTGCATGTCT
>JAWQFJ010003198.1:62500-67500 GCA_034096865.1 Theodoxus fluviatilis | reverse complement strand
AGTTCTGGTAGGCATGGGGATGGAGTCCTGGTAGACATGGCGCTGGAGTTCTGGTAGGCATGGGGATGGAGTTCTGGTAGGCATGGCCCAAGAGTCGTGGTAGGCATGGCCCATGGAGTACTGGTAGGCATGGTGCTGGAGTCCTGGTAGGCATGGCACTGGAGTCCTGGTAGGCATGGTGCTGGAGTCCTGGTAGGCATGGCACTGGAGTCCTGGTAGGCATGGGGATGGAGTCCTGGTAGGCATGGCACTGGAGTCCTGGTAGGCATGGGGATGGAGTCCTGGTAGGCATGGCGCTGGAGTTCTGGTAGGCATGGCGCTGGAGTTCTGGTAGGCATGGCCCATGGAGTACTGGTAGGCATGGTGCTGGAGTCCTGGTAGGCATGGGGATGGAGTCCTGGTAGGCATGGGGATGGAGTCCTGGTAGGCATGGCGCTGGAGTCCTGGTAGGCATGGGCACTGGAGTCCTGGTAGGCATGGTGCTGGAGTCCTGGTAGGCATGGCGCTGGAGTCCTGGTAGGCATGGCACTGGAGTCCTGGTAGGCATGGCACTGGAGTCCTGGTAGGCATGGGGATGGAGTCCTGGTAGGCATGGCACTGGAGTCCTGGTAGGCATGGGGATGGAGTCCTGGTAGGCATGGCACTGGAGTCCAGGTAGGCATGGGGATGGAGTCCTGGTAGGCATGGCACAGGAGTCCTGGTAGGCATGGCGCTGGAGTCCTGGTAGGCAGGGGGATGGAGTCCTGGTAGGCATGGCGCTGGAGTCCTGGTAGGCATGGCGCTGGAGTCCTGGTAGGCATGGCGCTGGAGTCCTGGTAGGCATGGCACTGGAGTCCTGGTAGGCATGGGGATGGAGTCCTGGTAGGCATGGGGATGGAGTCCTGGTAGGCATGGCACTGGAGTCCTGGTAGGCATGGGGATGGAGTCCTGGTAGGCATGGCGCTGGAGTCCTGGTAGGCATGGGGATGGAGTCCTGGTAGGCATGGCGCTGGAGTCCTGGTAGGCATGGCGCTGGAGTCCTGGTAGGCATGGGGATGGAGTCCTGGTAGGCATGGCGCTGGAGTCCTGGTAGGCATGGCACTGGAGTCCTGGTAGGCATGGCACTGGAGTCCTGGTAGGCATGGGGATGGAGTCCTGGTAGGCATGGCGCTGGAGTCCTGGTAGGCATGGCGCTGGAGTCCTGGTAGGCATGGGCACTGGAGTCCTGGTAGGCATGGCGCTGGAGTCCTGGTAGGCATGGCACTGGAGTCCTGGTAGGCATGGCACTGGAGTCCTGGTAGGCATGGCACTAAAGTTCTGGTAGGCATGGCACAGGAGTCCTGGTAGGCATGGCGCTGGAGTCCTGGTAGGCATGGTGCTGGAGTCCTGGTAGGCATGGTGCTGGAGTCCTGGTAGGCATGGCACTGGAGTCCTGGTAGGCATGGGGATGGAGTTCTGGTAGGCATGGCGCTGGAGTTCTGGTAGGCATGGCGCTGGAGTCCTGGTAAGCATGGCACTGGAGTCCTGGTAGGCATGGGGATGGAGTTCTGGTAGTCATGGTGCTGAAGTTCTGGTAAGCATGGCACCGACTCCTGTGTTTGGTTGAACTTTAGTTCTAATTTGGACCCTCCATGAATGAGTTCTTGAAGAAAGATTCAGCAGGTCAGCACCACTTGTTCTTTGTATACTGTGTTCAGTTGCATTCTGGTTGAGCCCCTGCCTTCCTGCGAGCACTGGTCATAGATTACAAACCAACCAGGAACTTCAGGTCTTCCACACAAAAACTCCTCTGTGTCCTACAGAGACAGCTGAATAGCTATGGCCGCTGATGATTCAGTTTTCTGGAACCGAATTCTTGGAACCAGATTCCAGAACTGCTGAGAAAATCTTGCAAACTTTCACTTTAAAAGATGACTTGAAACTCATCTTAGTAACAACTAACTTTTGTACCCCTGTGTGCATTGAGCATGGTGGTGGGCGTGGAGTTCTGCGCATTATAAGAATCCACACACACATATCAATACTTGTTTCACTGTTTGTTTTTGCTGTGGAACTACGGGGACCTCTGCAGTAGCACCATCATAGGTTGCTGCAAGCTATGGAGATCAACAGTCAGGAGTTTGCAGGCGTTTTGAACTCTGGATGGTTTCTTCACCCTTACCCTGATAGTTGCGGCATATGCTGCGAGGTTGTGACTGGACCAAGCCTGCTAGTCTTGGCATACGCTGTGGTGGGTCTTCCCATGTACCTCTATATTTCAAGCCTACTAGTGGCATATGGTTCGAGTGATCTACGCATGTACCTCTATAGGACCAAGCCTACTACTAGTCGTGGCATACACTGTGCTGTGAGAGATCTTCCCATGTACCTCTATAGGGCCAAGCCTACTACTAGTCGTGGCATACACTGCGAGAGATCTTCCCATGTACCTCTATAGGACCAAGCCTACTACTAATCGTGGCATACACTGCGAGAGATCTTCCCATGTACCTCTATAGGACCAAGCCTTCTACTAGTCGTGGCATACACTGCGAGAGATCTTCCCATGTACCTCTATAGGACCAAGCCTACTACTAGTCGTGGCATACACTGCGAGAGATCTTCCCATGTACCTCTATAGGACCAAGCCTACTACTAGTCATGGCATACGCTGCGAGAGATCTTCCCATGTACCTCTATAGGACCAAGCCTACTACTAGTCATGGCATACACTGCGAGAGATCTTCCCATTTACCTCTATAGGACCAAGCCTACTACTAGTCGTGGCATACACTGCGAGAGATCTTCCCATGTACCTCTATAGGACCAAGCCTACTACTAGTCGTGGCATACACTGTGCTGCGAGAGATCTTCCCATGTACCTCTATAGGGCCAAGCCTGCTACTAGTCGTGGCATGCACTGTGCTGCGAGAGATCTTCCCATGTACCTCTATAGGACCAAGCCTACTACTAGTCATGGCATACACTGCGAGAGATCTTCCCATGTACCTCTATAGGACCAAGCCTACTACTAGTCGTGGCATATGCTGCGAGAGATCTTCCCATGTACCTCTATAGGACCAAGCCTACTACTAGTCGTGGCATACACTGCGAGAGATCTTCCCATGTACCTCTATTGGGCCAAGCCTACTAGTCGTGGCATACACTGCGAGAGATCTTCCCATGTACCTCTATAGGACCAAGCCTACTAGTCGTGGCACACACTGCACGTGATCTTCCCATGAACCTCTATAGGACCAAGCCTACTACTAGTCGTGGCATACACTGCGAGAGATCTTCCCATGTACCTCTATAGGACCAAGCCTACTACTAGTCGTGGCATACACTGCGAGAGATCTTCCCATGTACCTCTATAGGACCAAGCCTACTACTAGTCGTGGCATACACTGCGAGAGATCTTCCCATGTACCTCTATAGGACCAAGCCTACTACTAGTCGTGGCATACACTGCGAGAGATCTTCCCATGTACCTCTATAGGACCAAGCCTACTACTAGTCGTGGCATACACTGCGAGAGATCTTCCCATGTACCTCTATAGGACCAAGCCTACTACTAGTCGTGGCATACACTGCGAGAGATCTTCCCATGTACCTCTATAGGACCAAGCCTACTACTAGTCGTGGCATACACTGCAAGAGATCTTCCCATGTACCTCTATAGGACCAAGCCTACTACTAGTCGTGGCATACACTGCGAGAGATCTTCCCATGTACCTCTATAGGACCAAGTCTACTAGTCGTGGCACACACTGCGAGAGATCTTCCCATGTACCTCTATAGGACCAAGCCTACTACTAGTCGTGGCATACACTGCGAGAGATCTTCCCATGTACCTCTATTGGGCCAAGCCTACTACTAGTCGTGGCATACACTGCGAGAGATCTTCCCATGTACCTCTATAGGACCAAGCCTACTACTAGTCGTGGCATACACTGTGCATGATCTTCCCATGTACCTCTATAGGACCAAGCCTACTACTAGTCGTGGCATACACTGCGAGAGATCTTCCCATGTATCTCTATAGGACCAAGCTTACTACTAGTCGTGGCATACACTGCGAGAGATCTTCCCATGTACCTCTATAGGACCAAGCCTTCTACTAGTCGTGGCATACACTGCGAGAGATCTTCCCATGTACCTCTATATGACCAAGCCTACTACTAGTCGTGGCATACACTGCGAGAGATCTTCCCATGTACCTCTATAGGACCAAGCCTACTACTAATCGTGGCATACACTGCGAGAGATCTTCCCATGTACCTCTATAGGACCAAGCCTTCTACTAGTCGTGGCATACACTGCGAGAGATCTTCCCATGTACCTCTATAGGACCAAGCCTACTACTAGTCGTGGCATACACTGCGAGAGATCTTCCCATGTACCTCTATAGGACCAAGCCTACTACTAATCGTGGCATACACTGCGAGAGATCTTCCCATGTACCTCTATAGGACCAAGCCTTCTACTAGTCGTGGCATACACTGCGAGAGATCTTCCCATGTACCTCTATAGGACCAAGCCTACTACTAATCGTGGCATACACTGCGAGAGATCTTCCCATGTACCTCTATAGGACCAAGCCTACTAGTCGTGGCATACACTGCGAGAGATCTTCCCATGTACCTCTATAGGACCAAGCCTACTACTAGTCATGGCATACACTGCGAGAGATCTTCCCATGTACCTCTATAGGACCAAGCCTACTACTAGTCATGGCATACGCTGCGAGAGATCTTCCCATGAACCTCTATAGGACCAAGCCTACTACTAGTCGTGGCATACACTGCGAGAGATCTTCCCATGTACCTCAATAGGACCAAGCCTACTACTAGTCGTGGCATACACTGCGAGAGATCTTCCCATGTACCTCTATAGGACCAAGCCTACTACTAGTCGTGGCATACACTGTGCTTGATCTTCCCATGTATCTTTATTCATTGCGTGAGATTTTTATTTCGCTTTGTTTTCTTCCGTCTCATTTGGAGTGCTTTGCTTCAGACGAACCCCCTGTGAGTTGTGGG
>JAWQFJ010003198.1:0-55000 GCA_034096865.1 Theodoxus fluviatilis | reverse complement strand
TCTTATCCAACCAATCAGGATGCAGCTTCAGTCTAGTTCTGCGCCCTGACTGGTGAGATAAAACTGCTACTATGGCGAAGTAGGGGTAAGCATCGCTCCATTAAAATGGAGCTTTACGAGAAGATCTTAGACACTGACAGATTTTTTTCTTCCTTCAGGACTTTCTGCAGAAGATGATGCGGCTGCTGGAGAGTCCATCAATGGTGATTCGGGGCAAGGCCTTCTGTGTCCTGCACGATGTCTTCAGTGCATCGCTGGACATGCTCATCCCCTGCCAGGCACGGTCAGTATGCTGCTGTAGATCTGGGTGTGTGTGTGTGTGGTGGGGGGTGGGGGTGGGGGAGATTGTTTGTGTGTGTGTGTGTGTGTGTGTGTGTGTGTGTGTGTGTGTTGTGTGTGTATATGTGCATTGTGTGTGTGTGTGTGTGTGTGTTGTGTGTGTATATGTGCATTGTGTGTGTGTGTGTGTGTGTGTGTGTGTGTGTGTGTGTGTGTGTGAGTGTTGTGTGTGTGTGTGGGGGGGGGGGGTTGTTTGGGGGGAGGGTTGTTTGGGGGGGGTGCATGGTTTTGTGTGTGTGTGTGTGTGTGCGTGTGTGTGTGAGTGTTGTGTGTATGAGTCTTCTGTGTGTGTGTGTGTGTGTGTGTGTGTGTGTTCTTGTACAAGTGTTTGTGTGTATGAGAGAAAGTTTGAGTGGAAGAGACCGTTGGATGGGATGAAGGATAAAGAGGTCTGTATCATTGTGTGGCTGAGTGACTTTTTCCTCCTTCAACCCTTCTCTCCATCTCGCCCCTCCTCCCTCTGATGTTTCGTCCATCCTTTGATTTTTTTTAATTTCATCCATCTAAGTTCTAACTCCATCAGTCTTGGCATTCTTCTTTCCCAGCAACTTCTTCTTCTGTCTCGTGCCTTTGCATCCATTTCTTCCTCCAATCTCCATTTCTACTGATCACCCTCCATCCATCCATCCATCCACCCTCCATCCATTTATCCATCCATCCATCCATCCACCCTCCATTGATCTATCCATTCAACCATCCACCCACCCATCCACCCACCCACCCACCCATCCACCCATCCACCCATCCACCCACCCATCCATCCATCCATCCATCCATCCATCCATCCATCCATCCATCCACCCATCCTTCCTTTTCTCCCTCCATCCCATCCCTCTCATCTCTCCTCTTCTCTCCTGTGTTCTTCCCCTACACATTTCTCCCAGAGTCTCCTTCTAAGGCTTCCCGTCTAACAGTGAAGGGAATTGAGGGGAATGTGGGTATGCACGGAAGGTGGAATGCATACTACATGTATAAGCACATGTATGCTGTCCATCTTACACATGGGAAACAATAATGCTGTGGCACAAATATGAAGAAATCTTATGCTTTAATGGTTGCTGAAGCTCATCCTGTTGTAATTAACTCAGTTTTAAGCTTTCTAAAGACTTGATTTAATTGTAGGATGGAGGGAGGGAGAGATGTCTGCCGGTAAGCCCAGTTCAGAGTTCAAAGTTCAAAGGTTACTTGTTGTTTATAGTTCCATGCACAGTTGTGTCTAACAATGTAGGAGTTTTGGCATGTAGTGAATAACTTCAGCATTGAAACATGATATTTTATCGATATTACTCAGGTTAAGAGTGAACAGTATGATGCAACAGTATTTTGCAAAACAGAATGGGAATAGGAAACAGAACTGCCATTTTGGTTGTGCAGAGAAAACTGACAAGAAATACATGCTTTATTTTATCCTGATATAGAAGTAAGCACACACCAGGAGGAGACAAGTAAGATATACATACATGTACATTTTTTGCGCCAACTTTTGTATTAGCACAAGAGACACATATCACTGTCACTATCTCGCATGCATGTAGACAATGATTTTGCTTGTGGGACAACCCGCTATTTCAAAGTTCGTGGTTACTCCTATCACAGCATTTATCTTGAAAGCTTGTTTAGATAGTATTCCTTTTTAGATTTTGATTGAATAACACCTTTGATGTGCACATTCTCTTCCAGTGTGTTTTTTAATAAAGGGAGGTAAAGTTAATAAGGACAAAAAGTTATATCATTAATTAATGTGCTTTTTCCCTTTTGAATTTCTGACAATGAGAATGCAATTGGAAGGCATTCATTTGAAATTTGTATTTCATCTGTGACTGAAAACTTTCAGGCTGTTTATTAAAGTGCAACAGATGGAGACAATTAATTTGGTGAAAAAGGTGAAATTGGTTGCTTTGATAGCATCAAGATATTAAATATTGTTGGAAATGAAGAGGAAATGTTGTTGGTTTACAAATAGCTTGAAAGTAATAAACATTCCAAAATGAATCTGAACAGTCTTGTAAGAATGCGTGACAAGCCCAATCTCAAAGCCTGCAGGCAGCAAATGAGATTTGCACCAAAACTGGCAGTTTATTCTCTCAAAAGCATCCGAATTTTGCAGTTAAAGAAGTTGTGCATGGGCATTGCTAGAAATGCCTAGTGTTGATTCATTAATTCAGTTTGATATTTTGATAAATCTGTGTGTAACTCCCAACTGTCTTTCAAGTTTTGTTGTGAAACATTTTCATCATTCTGCATTGTGTTTATCTGTGAATTTGCAATGAATTCTGTTGTTTTTATCCAAGGTCATGATTTGATTCACTTTTAACTCATTAAGTTATTACTGCACAGAAAGGTGAAATTCACATCTGTTATTGTTCATTTGAAATATGATTCAAGTTTGATCATGAGAAAATACATCTCTTAAAAGCAACTTGATTTCCATTGATGTATGAACACAGTCATTTCTGTCTTCGAAGTACTTTTGCTTATAGTAAATCTTAGATTCAAAGAGTAACAGTAGTTCAATGTAAAAAAAGTTTTTTTTTCTCTCATTAGATGATTCTGTAGGATTGTCTTCCTAATTCTCATTTAACTCGTCTTGAGAGGAAATGGATGAATAGATCATTAGAGGGATGATCGTTTCCATGACAGTTACATAATTAATATATATATCGGATTGTTTGATGTTATTCACATTTGACCATTCCTCAAAAAAAAACTTTTCTTACACCATCCTGACCTTTTGCCTCCCACTCCTTTGCAGCAAATTAGTTTGTAATCATGAGGAAAAACTTCGGTCATTGTATGTATGTTTCAGTTTTGTTGAAGATCTTTAGTCTCTCACTTAGTTCACGGAGAGAGATTCAAGATTGTTCCTCTGTATTGAGTCATGCATATTCATCTGTTTCAGGCTGGTGATGTACATAGAGCGAGACAGTCGCCGTCAGACTCCAAGGGAAGGAAGAGAGGTGGAGGAGACGGCTGAGTATCTGGCGCAGTGTCTTGAGCACCTGGTCTGCTTCATCTGCCAGTCGGTCCCTGTCATTTACAGTAAGCTGCCTTGTTTCTCATTGCTGCTGTTGTTATTTGTTCGTTATTGCCTAAGTAGTGTTTGCCCATACAAGATTGATACACTGATAGAGACTCTATCTGTGTGTTTGTGTGTGTGTTTGTGTGTGTGTGTGTGTTTGTGTGTGTGTGTGTGTGTGTGTGTGTGTGTGTGTGTGTGTGTGTGTGTGTGTGTGTGTGTGTGTGTGGATGTGTGTGGGGTGGGATGGGGGTGGGGGTATGGTGGGTGTGTGTCTGTGCATGTGCGTGCATGTGTGTGTTCGTGTTTGTGTGTTCTTAAATGTGTGTGTGTGTGTGTGTGTGTGTGTGTGTGTATAGGCGCATGTGTGTATGAGTGCGTGTGTGTGCACGCGCTTGTGTGTGTGTGTGCTTGTGTGTGTGCGCTCATGTGTGTGTATGCGTGTGCTTATGTGTGCTAGTGTGTTCTTGTGTGTGTGTGTGTAGGTGTCTCCCTCTTCGTGAAGTTTTATGACTGATGTGAATGCACACTGGTTTTAACACCTCACCAGAAACTGCCTCACCCTTGCTCTGTAGGAGACATCCTGTCAGCCCTGGAGTCGGCCTCGGGACGAAAACATCCCTCCGCTGTGCAGGTCCGACAGCTCAAGTCCTCCCTCCCCCTGCTGGCCATCCTGCCCCACCTGGTCACCAGCCAGGTAAGAGGGGGTGGTGGTGGTGGTGGTGGTGGTGGCAGTGGCTGTGGTGGTGGTGGCCATGGTGGTGGTGGTGGTGGTGGTGGCAGTAGTGGTGATGGTGGTTGGTGATGGTGGTAGTGGTGATGGTGGTGGAAGGGGTGGTGGTGTTGGAAGGGGAGGGTAGTGGTGGAAGGAGTGGTGGTGGTGGGGGTGGTGATGGCGGCGGTGAGGGTGGTGGTTGGTGGTGGTGGTGGTGGAAGGGGTGGTGGTGGTGGAAGGGGTGGTGGTGGTGGAAGGGGGGGTGGTCTTGGAAGGAGTGGTGACAACAATGTTGGTGGTGGTGATGATGATGATGATGATGATGATGATGATGATGATGATGATGATGATGATGATGATGATGATGATGATGATGATGATGAGGAGGAGGAGGAGGAGGAGGAGGACAATGATGACGATGATGATCTTTATAGTAGTGATGTTGATGACAAGGAGAATTATAAGTGTAATGCAGCAGTTGAAACTGTGGCCACTCTTTGGTGTGAGACCACATGGTTAAAAACTTGTACCTTGACCACTAAAACAGTGGAGTTCAACATGAAGCTACTCAATGTCCTCTCTTTGGCTTGAAGCAGATGATGGTGAGCATATGGGCCTGCTCCTGTAGCTCAGTGGAGGTCAGCTCCAGGCAGACCGAGGGTCAGCTGGGGAGCAAATAGAAGCATTTGGTCACCCAGACATTCAGTTACACTGATGATGATGTACCTTTAATATGCTGGGAGTGACTTCCTCGGAATGGCCACACTAGTGGACTCTTCTGAGGAGAGAGGTGTGGGAAAGACCGCGAATATTCAAGTTTAAAAAACAACTAAGGTAAAAATGGTGCACAAAGTGCTATTGAGGGATTTGTCCAAAACTTTACATTTGCTGCAGTCAGCAAGGCAAGGCAGCCATGTTATGAGCATAATCATCCTAAATCAGATGTTGTGGCCTGCCAGCCTGCGTGGCCCGCCAGCCTGTATGGCCCGCCAGCCTGTATGGCCCGCCAGCCTGTGTGGCCCGCCAGCCTGCGTGGCCTGGCCCGCCAGCCTGTGTGGCCCGCCAGCCTGAGTGGCCTGCCAGCCTGTGTGGCCCACCAGCCTGTATGGCCCGCCAGCTTGTGTGACCCGCCAGCCTGTGTGGCCCGCCAGCCTGTGTGGCCCGCCAGCCTGTGTGGCCCGCCAGCCTGTGTGGCCCGCCAGCCTGCGTGGCCCGCCAGCCTGTGTGGCCCGCCAGCCTGTGTGGCCTGCCAGCCTGTGTGGCCTGCCAGCCTGTATGGCCCGCCAGCCTGTGTGGCCCGCCAGCATGTGTGGCCTGGCCCGCCAGCCTGTGTGGCCCGCCAGCCTGTGTGGCCTGCCAGCCTGTGTGGCCCGCCAGCCTGTGTGGCCAGCCAGCCTGTATGGCCCGCCAGCCTGTATGGCCCGCCAGCTTGTATGGCCCGCCAGCCTGTGTGGCCCGCCAGCCTGTGTGGCCTGCCAGCCTGCGTGGCCTGCCAGCCTGTGTGGCCCGCCAGCTTTGCTGTCATTCCAGCATCCCTCTCCTTGGATGAATCGACCAGTGTGGCCCACCAGTGGAAGTCTATCCAAACGCTGCATCACTTTCTTCACCCTTCACCACCTTCACCCTTTCCTTTCAGGTGTTTCGGAGTCGAGTGGTGACGGAGGAGTTCATGCGAGACCTCGGCATCCTTCTTGCCCATGTGGGTCACGTGGAGGCAGGCAACACCAACATCGAGTCTGTGGCAGGTGAGTGTTGGCTGACTGCCGGCAGACTGACCTCGTTGCCGGTGCCGTCTGACTGCTCTGTGGATTGCCTGTCGCAGCCCTGCTGTGCTGTAGTGAGATCACGGGAGTGACTGAATTGTGCTCTCCCTCCAACACTGACTTGCAGTGATGCAGTGAGGATGTGTAATGAATTACCATGATAATTTGTATAGTAGATGTAGGGGGAATGGAAGTGATTGTGTCAAGTGAAGAGGAATGACAGCAAATGAGTGACTACCAGTACTGAACTGATCATGCATCTTTCAACTGTTCCCCTACAGCCTTCCTCAGCAAATGTCTTTCGGACAGAGTGTGATGGTAAAATTTTGGTATTGTGTGGAGGTTATCTCTTACCCTGGTAGTGGCAGCATATGCTGTGCAGTTATGACTGGGCCAAGCCTGCTAGTTGCAATGTAAATGTGCCTCAAGTGAGGAGGGGGAATGGTTGTGAAATGTGCTTTCCAAAAATTCAGCACTAACATTTTCTTTTAACAGTGACTAGGATTTGTTCTTTGTTCAGTCATGAATACTTCTGGCATAGGTTTTACTAAGTTTTGTTGGACAGCTAGAAGGGAATGTGCCAAACAAAAGGGTAGGTGTCTAAGTCTTTCAAATGCAGCTTTTTCTTTTGAAGTGCTGACAGACGAAACAAGTTATGATGCCAGAGTAAGGGTTTAATAAGCAGAGGGATGTATTTACGAATGCAGGGTGAATGCATGAATTAATGAACCATTAGGCATATGTTAGATGAGTTTTGAAAGATTTAAAGAATAAATGAGTGAGTTAGGAAGTGAGTGGATGAATGGATGGATGGATGAATGAACGAATGAATGAATGAATGAATGAATGAATGGATGGAAGCATGAATAAATGTAATGCGATTATGGGATAGCTGAATTGATGAAATTTGGGTAGTGAGTTATAATTAAAAGGTTGGTGATACAAATTGAATGAATTTTGTGTTTTGGCAATTTGTCCTTGTTCACTACAGCAACAACAACAATGTTTATGTAGGATCCAGTATGTATGCTAGTCTTCATGTAGCTAAGTTATATGCAAAGTAATATCATTATTATTATTATTATGTGAAGTGGTCTAGGTTACACTGAATTAGATGTACATGTATTGACATTTCACTTTGCATGTTTGATATGTGTATGAAATCTTCTTGATCACTGCATGCTATACTTATTAAGTAATATTGGTTGGATTTCAATGAAAAATGCTTTTCATAAAAACAACATGCTCCAAAGTAGAAGCAATTCCTATGAATATTAGAAATTGCTGTGAATGCTTTAATAATTGTAATTAACTGCATGTTTCACTTTCTTTTCTCTCTGCAGAGAAGATCAAAGGTACATTCTGGTGAATTCTTGTGTGTGCTTTATCTGAAAATTTCTTTCTTTTTTTTTTCTTCTCATTCTGTGCCAAGACAATCTGAACACAAAAACTTGTTTGATTCTGATTTTTTTTAAAACTGTAACAATATATAAATTCAGACAATGAGTGATAGAGAGAAGGTCATTTTCATTGAGTGCTTTATTGTATAATTTTTTTTAAAGGGTTTATAATGCATCAGTGTATTAAAATTTTGTGTTCAGGTTCTCGTAACCCTTTTTTCCCTGCAATTCATTGTCCATATATTGAGCATCTAGTTATTTTTTGCTATACAAATATATAAGGATGAAAATATGGTTTCACTAAGATTTTGCTGAATGACATATACAGATTATATGTGTTTATGTTCATTATCATTACATTTCCATTCTGGGAATTTGTACTGTTCTGCCAAGTAACACCTGACAGAATTTTCTTCTTTGTATAACTTTTACTTGGTGTAGCCCTAAACTAGCTGAGTGATACTCCTGATAATAACTTTGTAGCTTAGTATTTCACAAATATTTTACATAGCAATAGATTTTTCTCGACTATCAAAAGTTTTACATGGGTCTGTATTGTTTATGATGATGATTGATGAAATTAAAAACAGTACATGTATTTAAGCATATGACATGTATGAATATATATATCCTTGTAAGTACATGCAGAGAAAAGTTTGCTTCTTATTCACATTTGGATAAGAAAATGTTCACCTTCTAGTTTATGCTATGTCTGTAAAATTAACCATTAGTCCATGTATCATAACTGATATTCAGATTTTCACCTACTGATTGATGTTGTCAGTGAAATAGACTATTAGTGTATCATAAGTAATATGTACTCAGTGTGAGAGGATCTATGTCTATATATTGTCATGGACACGTGTTGAAACTGATGTGTAGATTTATTGTTTTGTGTGTATTTGTATACATCAGCATAATTTTTTTTAAATAAATGTGTGTATGCATGTATGTGTGTGTTTGTGTGTGTGTGTGTGTGTGTGTATGCGTGTATGCGCACATGTGTGCACACGTGCACGCATGTGTGTGTATGTGTGTGTGCATGTGTGTGTGCACATGCATGCATGAGTGTGCTTGCTATTATTGGTATTATAACAGAATAGAGACATGTTCCTAAATTACAGCAATTTGTATCAATAGGTACCAAAAACATTCAGAGATGAGGGTTCATGACAATTTCTCATGGGACCCTAAGTTGTTCTCCTTTAAGTTGTCCTTGCAAACATTCCCCACGAATGTTTGTATCTGAATGTTTTTGATGCCTCGTTGTACAAATCATTATGCTCTTGGTACACTACGCAGATCATCCAGATGATGAGGGAAATTGACATCTTATTTAATTATTTCATCATGAATCAAATGCCATTTCAACCTGTCTGGCAGTTTGCAAATGCTGCATGCACAATTTTGGAAATGCTGTTTGCATGGAAATGATGTCCTGTTTGCTTTGTGATAGCAGCACCTGTTACTGCTGTATTCTGAAAGATCTTCTACTCTTGTGTGGCTGGGGTCTTTGGCCTGCTGTCTGCTAGGGAAACTCTCTATTTAAAACTTTTTTCTTATTTTTTGTATAGCTATTGCAGAGAAAGTGTTGCTGTTGCTAGCTTTTGTATTCCTATGCAATGTGCAGGGCTTCATACAGTTTTTCAACAGCTTAAACCTGTTCTTTCTGTTGTGTGAACGTTGAGATAAAGAAGGGGGAAGGAACTAAGTCATGAGTTTACATATTTCAGCTTCTCCTCTGATTTTTGCAAATATTTGTTTTGTTTTTTTCATGCTGTTGTCTTCTCTGTCTCTGTCTGTCTCTGTATGTCTCTCTCTCTCTCTCTCTCTCTCTCTCTCTCTCTCTCTCTCTCTCTCTCTCTCTCTCTCTCTCTTTCTCTCCCCCCCCCCCTCTCTCCCCCTTACTCCCACCTCCATTCCCACCCCCAACCCCAACCCCCTTCCCCCAGCATAGGTTCTCTTACAGATCTTTATCCCAATTTTTCCAACTCCTTTCTTCCTAAATTAATTGTTTGCAAGAAAGTTCTGTGAGTTCATCTTCCTGTTGTACCATATTGTGGTTATTTGCATTTCTCTTTGTAATATAAGATGCAGTAATCTGATATATGATTATGGTGTCACTGTTCCTCCTTTATATTGCATTGTAAGGGGAGGCAATCAAGTGTGTTGTGAACCTTTACTTGTCTGTATTATCAGTTGTTCAGTTACTTGAGGTATGAAAACAAATTTGTACGGACATCAAATGATTAAATGTGGACAAAGTCTCCAAGTGAATGCATTGAAATCTGTTTTGAGGTCAGTAAAGTTATGTACAATGAAGTTTTTGTCTACATTTCCTGAGAGTTTGATGGAGACTGTGGTAACTTTGCAGCCTCCATCAGTGTGCCGGAGTTTGTCAGCCTGGTGATCTCCATCTTGGAAGGTGTATCCCAGCATCCCTCACTGGTGGTCAAGTTCCACGGCACCATTCTCTCCAGCGTGCTGCCCACCCTGGCCTCCCTGCTGGCCTCTCAGAATGGTCAGTCTTCCTCTCCAGCCATTGCGCATTTTAACAACTTCATTTTGGTTATTGTATAACTCAACGTGTGTCAACTCATTGCATAAGCAGTGCAACCCCATGGTTGCGATGATGTTTTAATTGGTTTCCAATTTTCTTACTGCTTTTTGTCTATATCTTGCACTTGAGCTAAAAAGTACTTATGTTTTTATCTTTAGAATAGTACACAGCTGTAAACAATCAATCCAGAATTGGAGCTTGTGCGATTTTTTTTTCAATTTTGCAAAGACGCTACATATGGAGGTGTTTTTGGCAATGTTATTTGTGCGCATGCAATGAGTTATGGGGCAGAACTTTAAGCTGAATTCACCATTTGGTAGTTGCTCTGGTCCTGAAAATATACCTGCATTCCATCAAGCACTACTCCAGCTGAAAACTTCAGCAGTTCTCAAAAGAAACAGTTCACAGCAGTTCTGCCAAGGCAACTGCTGAAAAGGCAATCGGGCCAAAAGTTTGACCCTGTAACACGTTTAGGGTCAAAGAAGTTGATTTGATACTTAGTGTTATTCCTGTATTGTCTTGACTATGTAAATCTATAGATCTGGTATCTAGCAATGGACTGATCAAGCAGCCCAGTGATCAGGGGTTAATGTGTAAAGTAGTTTGATACTTGAACACGGGTGATGATCTCTATACAAAAACCACACCTTTACACATACTTTTATTGTTAGTCTTTCTTACATTGGTTACCAGGTCTTTTTGTTACAAACACCAAGGAGGTAGTGTTTTACCCTTGGCTCATTAGTTAATTAATTAATTAGCAAAATAACTCAAAAAGTTCACAACAGATTCCGATGAAATTTGGTACAAGGTCAGGGTTTCACCTAAGAAACAATCCACTAAAATTTAGAGGAAATTTGTTGTATCATTTTATGTTGTTCAGTCATGGATTCTGTCCTGTATTGCCTGCCTGTCTGCCCTGTGAATTCTGACTGTCTCATCAAATCAGTCTGTCTGGTATTGATTGTCTGCCAATATCTTTTATCTCGGAACATGTATCCCCGGCCTGTTTTATGTGTTGTCCGCTGGCGTCTCTCATGTATGACTGAATAATTGAGTCTGTTGCACATGTATATTACTTGCCTGTCTGTTTTTAAATGTCTGACTGGCTGTGTCTTGTAAAGTTTATGTGACTGTCTGTTATATTCTGACTGACTTTGTCTTGTATCGTGGGATGTCTACCACCAGCCTGTCTGTCTTGTGTGTTGCTTGCTGGTGTCTGTCTTGTAATCCTGAATGATTGAGTCTGTGTTGTGTTGCTTGACTGTCTGATTTGTAATGTCTGATTTGTCTGTGTCTTGTAAAGTTTATGTGACTCTCTGTTATCACTTTGCTGATTTTGTCTTGTATCTTGGGATGTCTGCCACCTGCCTGTCTGTCTTGTGTGGCTGAAAAATTGAGTCTGTGTTGTGTTGCTTCAATGAGAAAGTCATGTATTGCTTGCATGTACATGTCTCGTATCATGTGTTTTGAGGTCTACCTACTTTCTGAATTGCCTGCTGAAGCTTGTTTTGTATGGCCCAGTCAATGAGTGTCTTGATTTTGTGCATGTCCCATGTCTGTCTGACTTTTTCCTCAGTGGAGACCAAGGCCAGCGCCCTGCGGCTCTTCTCAGAGATTGCCGCGGTGTACCTGAGTCAGGACCAGTACAACATGTCTGAGAAGCAGGTCAACATTGCTCAGCTCCACAACATCATCACCACCAACCTCCTTCCTCAGTGAGTGGTGTCCCAGGAGGCAGTAACAATGCACAATGTTCCTGTGATCGTTAAAAACCTGGAATTTTTGTGAAATTTGCAAACTATTTGTCAAGGGTCTTGAAGAGTTTGGAAAGTTCGACTAAAACTGAAAAGTCATGGAAAAATTTAGAAATGTCTGATTGTGCTTATCAGTGTGTGAGTGATCACTTTCTGTCACATGGCATGCAAAGTTACTTCTTTTGACTGGGAGCATCATTGAGCTGGAGATGCATAGCCCACGTTCCGCTGTCCGTTACTATGCACAAAAGCAGATGTTCCTAGCAGTGCAAAACAGTTGTACATTTTCACAGATTTTTGCAAGAAAATGTCAGTATTTTTTTTTTATTCATGGAAAAACCATGGAACCATGTTTCTTGGAAGTGTGCAGGAACCTTGAATGCAGGGATTCTTAAATGGCTGACTATCTATGATGTTTCATGGCATGCAGGGTTTTTTGACTCACATGCAAAGCAAAAGTGAGTCTATGTACTCACCCGTTTCGTCCGTCCGGGCGTCCGAAAACTTTAACGTTGGATTTTTCTCGGAGACTATTAAGTCTATCAATACCAAATGTGGCATGATGATGTATGATGACAAGGCCTCAAAAAACACACATAGTGACTTAACCTTGCTTCAAGGTCAAGGTCGCAGGGGCCATAAATGTTGTCTAAAAAACTGTAATTTTTCACATTTTCTCAATTTTCTCTGAAGTTTTTGAGATTGGATACCTGACCTATATATGGTATATAGGGCAAAGTAATCCCTATCTTTTGATACCAGTTTGGTTGACCTTGCTTGAAGGTCAAGGTCACAGGAGCTCTTCAAAGTTGGATCGTATACATATTTTGAAGTGACCTTGACCCTGAACTATGAGAGATAACTGTTTCAAACTTAATAATTATGTGGGGCACATGTTATACTTTCATCATGAGACACATTTGGTCACATATCATCAAGGTCAAGGTCACTTTGACCCTTATGAAATGTGCCCAAAATGGGGTAGTGAACCACTAAAAGTGACCATATCTCATGGTAGAAAGTGCCAATAAGCACCATTGTGCTTCCTATGTCTTGAATTAACAGCTATGTGTTGCATGACCTTGGATGACCTTGACCTTGGGTCAAGGTCACATGTATTTTGGTAGGAAAAAGAAGTTCTTAGTGTATGATGTCATTGCTAGGTTTAGTTGTTTGACCTTGACCTTGAAGGACACCTGAAGGTCAAGGTCATGTAAAGGTCAAGGTCAAGCATGTGAGTCGTATGGGCTTTGCCCTTCTTGTTATTCAGGTGTTCATGTCATAGAGTAATTCAATATCATAAATATGTGGAGTGCAGTCTTCTTCAAGGACAAAGTGAAGAAAGGGTATGCATGAACGTGTGTGTATTGTCCTGTTCTCTACACATACAACACATACCTACTGTATGATCATCCATCACATTTCTGCCACCTCTTGCTCATTCAATCAGTGACAGGATGAAGTAAGCAGTTGAATCTATGTGTTGTGTCAGCATTTGTTGTCCAAGGAGGAGAGGAAGAGATCTGTGTGCATCTCGTGGGTCAGAAGGTGTCAGATTTCTAAGAAGCCCCTCCCCTCTTGTAATAAATGCAAGAAGAATTGGACATAGCTGCCAGCAGTCACAAGCAGATTTCTGCTGGAGCAGTAGATGCTGCCCAGGGTGTCCCAGGTTGGATGCCCGCCTGATGTCCAATACTTGTTCTGTCTGTTCCTTTAGGGTCCAGTCATGTGTGAGGAGCTTGCTGACCTTGTGTTAGAACAAAGAGTAATTTGGTGAAGGTGCATGAGCTGGTGCTTCATTACATCTGATGGTGAAGATGCCAGGCCCGCCATCTGTGGCACAAATTCTCCTCAGGCTGTATGGGTCAATACAGAATTTTGATTAATTTCAGGCAGTGGGAGTTTGTGTGGCTGCAGCTTATGATGCCACTATTCAGTGCTGACTGACCTTGGCATAATTTATCATTGTCAGCAGAGTGTTTTTTCTCCACAAAGATCTGGCAGCCAATCTATGTGAGGACTTGCCATTGAATTCTGAAATGGCTATGTGACTGACTGATAGAGTCCCGTCTTCCCTCATCTCCAACCTCAAAGAAATGGCTGCATTTCAGGAGCATGCCACTGCTTAAGACTGAAACATTTCAGTGAATACACAGAATTTTAAAGAACATTGACTGCTTTGTTTTCCTGAATCTCAAAGAGTACACAAGTCAGTCAGAAACCGTCATCCTTGCTGCAGGTATGAGCAGATTCTGCTGGAGCAAGAACCCTTGCCCAGCTCTGGGCTGAAGCTCCTGTTGGCACTGCTTGACCAAAATCCCGCCTTCATCAGGCAGGTGGAGGAGCTGTCTCTGGTTCCAGTCATCTTCCAGGCACTGCTGGTGAGGGGGGGGGGGGGGGGGTTGTATGTAGGAAGAAGGGGGGGATGTGGGTGGGGGTTGGGATGTTTGGGTCATATTGACAGGTATCTGGTGATGGATTGAGAGAGAAAAGAGAGAGGAGGTGGGTTGGGGTGTTGGATATGTGTGTGTGTGTGTGTGTGTGTGTGTGTGTGTGTGTGTGTGTGTGTGTGTGCGTGCATATGTGTGTGTGTGTGTGTGTGTGTGTGTGTGTGCATGTGTGTGTGTGTGTGTTGAGGATTTGAGATAGAGATAGGAAAGAGATGGGTAGGGGTGGGGATGGGGTGTTGGGAAGGGAGAGGTAAGGAGTGGGGTAGGGGGAGTTGGAAAAGGAAGGCAGACTAAGGACGATAAAATGAAACCTCGGTGGGGAATGTTATGGATAAAACATCATGTAACTACTACACCTGCTTTTACTAGTTTAGTGGAAAGTACAAGCATATTTAAAATCGCTATTTGGGTATTCCTACAGAAACCCTTTCTTTTTGGGTTGAGACATATTTGACATGGCTGTTGCTGTTGACGACTAACAGGATCACCAGAACAAGCCGCTGAGCAGTGCCATGCAGAGCATTGTGGGAATCCTCAACTGCCTGGTCTGCCACAAGGAAACCCACATGAGGGACCTCTATGACCAGGGTAAGGACCTCTATGAATAGGGTAACACACACACACACACACACACACACACATATATATACACACACACACACACACACACACACACACACACACACACAAACACATAAATGCACACACACACACACCTTGCATGCACACACACACACACCTTGCATGCACACACACACACACCTTGCATGCACACACACACACACCTTGCATGCACACACACACACATACATACAAACACACGCACAGGCACATTTGCACCATATGCATGCACACACGGTCGGTCAGTCTGTCTGTCTGTCTGTCTGTCTGTCTGTCTGTCTGTCTGTCTGTCTGTCTGTCTGTCTGTCTGTCAGTTGGTCGGTCCGTCAGTCGGTCTGTTGGTCCACCCTTCTTTCCTTCTTTCCTTCCTTCCTTCCTTCCTTCCTTCCTTCCTTCCTTCCTTCCTTCCTTCCTTTCTTCCTTCCTTCTTTCTTTCTTTCCTTCCTTCTTTCCTTCCTTCTTTCCTGGTTTCCTTCCTGGCTTCCTTCCTTCTTTCCTTCCTTCCTTCCTGGCTTCCTTCCTGGCTTCCTTTGCTTCCTTCCTTCTTTCCTTCCTTTCTTTCTTTCCTTCCTTCTTTCCTTCCTTCTTTCCTTCCTTCCTTCTTTCCTTCCTTCCTTCCTTCCTTCTTTCCTTCCTTCCTGGCTTCCTTCCTGGCTTCCTTCCTGGCTTCCTTCCTTCCTTCCTTTCTTGCTGGCTTCCTTCCTTCCTTCTTTCCTTCCTTCCTTCCTTCCTTGCTGGCTTCCTTCCTTGCTTCCTTCTTTCCTTCCTTCTTTCCTTCCTTCCTTCCTTCCTCCCTTCCTTCCTTGCTGGCTTCCTTGCTGGCTTCCTTTGCTTCCTTTCTTCTTTCCTTCCTTTCTTTCTTTCCTTCTTTCTTTCCTTCCTTCCTTGCTTCCTTCCTTCTTTCTTTCTTTCTTTCTTTCCTTCCTTCTTTCCTTCCTTCCTTCTTTCCTTCCTTCCTTCCTGGCTTCCTTCCTGGCTTCCTTTGCTTCCTTCCTTCTTTCCTTCCTTTCTTTCTTTCTTCTTTCTTTCCTTCCTTCTTTCCTTCCTTCCTTCTTTCCTTCCTTCCTTCCTTCCTTCCTTCCTTCCTTCTTTCCTTCCTTCCTGGCTTCCTTCCTGGCTTCCTTCCTTCTTTCCTTCCTTCCTTCCTGGCTTTCTTCCTGGCTTCCTTCCTTCCTTCCTGGCTTCCTTCCTGGCTTCCTTCATGGCTTCCTTCCTTCTTTCCTTCCTTCCTTCCTTGCTGGCTTCCTTCCTGGCTTCCTTTGCTTCCTTCCTTCCTTCCTTCTTTCCTTCCTTCCTTCATTCCTGGCTCCCTTCCTGGCTCCCTTCCTTCTTTCCTTCCTTCCTTCCTTCCTGGCTTCCTTCCTTCCTTCTTTCCTTCCTTGCTTCCTTTCTTTCTTTCCCCATGCTTTTTCTTTCATCCATTCATTCATTTATTAATTCATCCATCCATCCATTTATCCATCAATCTATTCATCCATTCATTCATTCAATCATCCATCCTTTCTTTTATTTTTCTTTTTTACTCATTCATTATTCTTTCTTTATTTCTTTCTTGCTTTCTTTCTATCTTCCTTCCTAACTTTCTTCCTTTCTCCCCTCCTTTCTCCCCTCCTTCTCTCCTTCTTTTGTTTCTTGACCAGATCAATGCCTCATGCAAGGAATGGTGCAAATGCAAGTGCCGTGTGTGTCCTGGTTTGCAGGACTGGTGGACTACCTGAGCACTCTGATCTTCGAGGTGTCCTCGGTGTGCCTTATGGGGGAGGAGGGTGGCCGGGACATCAAGACCGCCAATGCCATGCTGCAGAGTCTCCTGGACGCTCTCCACTCCCTGCTGAAGTTCCTGTCTGAAGTGGTCCGCAAGGCGCTGCAGGTGGGGAATGGCCGACAGACAGATGGAAGGAGGGACAGGCAGATGGAAGGAGGGACAGACTGACGGGAGGAGAGACAGACTGATGGGAGGAGGGACAGGCTGATGGAAGGAGGGACAGGTTGATGGGAGGAGGGACAGGCAGATGGAAGGAGGGACAGACTGACGGGAGGAGGGACAGACTGATGGGAGGAGGGACAGGCTGATGGAAGGAGGGACAGGCTGATGGAAGGAGGGACAGGCAGACGGGAGGAGGGACAGACTGATGGAAGGAGGGACAGACTGATGGAAGGAGGGACAGGCTGATGGAAGGAGGGACAGGCTGATGGAAGGAGGGACAGACTGATGGGAGGACGGACAGACAGACGGAAGGAGGGACAGGCAGACGGAAGGAGGGACAGACTGATGGAAGGAGGGACAGGCAGACGAATGGAGGGACAGGCAGATGTAAGGAGGGACAGGCAGACGGAAGGAGGGACAGGCAGACGGGAGGAGGGACAGGCAGACGGAAGGAGGGACAGGCAGACGGGAGGAGGGACAGGCAGACGGGAGGAGGGACAGGCAGACGGAAGGAGGGACCGGCAGACGGAAGGAGGGACAGACTGATGGAAGGAGGGACAGGCAGACGGAAGGAGGGACAGACTGATGGGAGGAGGGACAGACTGATGGAAGGACGGACAGGCAGACGGAAGGAGGGACAGGCAGACGGAAGGAGGGACAGACTGATGGAAGGAGGGACAGGCAGATGGAAGGAGGGACAGGCAGACGGAAGGAGGGACAGGCAGACGAATGGAGGGACAGGCAGATGTAAGGAGGGACAGGCAGACGAATGGAGGGACAGGCAGATGTAAGGAGGGACAGGCAGATGTAAGGAGGGACAGGCAGACGGGAGGAGGGACAGGCAGATGAGAGGAGGGACAGGCAGACGAGAGGAGGGACAGGCAGATGTAAGGAGGGACAGGCAGATGTAAGGAGGGGCAGGCAGACGGGAGGAGGGACAGGCAGACGAGAGGAGGGACAGGCAGACGAGAGGAGGGACAGGCAGACGGGAGGAGGGACAGGCAGACGGGAGGAGGGACAGGCAGATGAGAGGAGGGACAGGCAGACGGGAGGAGGGACAGGCAGATGAGAGGAGGGACAGGCAGACGAGAGGAGGGACAGGCAGACGGAAGGAGGGACAGACAGATGGGAGGAGGGACAGACTGATGGGAGGAGGGACAGACAGATGGGAGGAGGGACAGACTGATGGGAGGAGGGACAGGCAGATGGGAGGAGGGACAGGCAGACGGAAGGAGGGACAGACTGATGGGAGGAGGGACAGACTGATGGGAGGAGGGACAGACTGATGGGAGGAGGGACAGGCAGACGGAAGGAGGGACAGGCAGACGGAAGGAGGGACAGGCAGACGGAAGGAGGGACAGGCAGACGGAAGGAGGGACAGGCAGATGGGAGGAGGGACAGGCAGATGGAGGAGGGACAGGCAGACGGAAGGAGGGACAGGCAGATGTAAGAAGGGACAGGCAGACGGAAGGAGGGACAGGCAGATGGAAGGAGGGACAGGCAGACGGAAGGAGGGACAGGCAGACGGAAGGAGGGACAGGCAGATGGAAGGAGGGACAGGCAGACGAGAGGAGGGACAGGCAGACGGAAGGAGGGACAGGCAGACGGAAGGAGGGACAGGCAGACGGAAGGAGGGACAGGCAGACGGAAGGAGGGACAGGCAGACGGAAGGAGGGACAGGCAGACGGAAGGAGGGACAGGCTGATGGGAGGAGGGACAGACTGATGGGAGGAGGGACAGACAGATGGGAGGAGGGACAGGCAGATGGAAGGAGGGACAGGCAGATGGAAGGAGGGACAGGCAGACGGAAGGAGGGACAGACTGATGGGAGGAGGGACAGACTGATGGGAGGAGGGACAGGCAGACGGAAGGAGGGACAGGCAGATGGAAGGAGGGACAGGCAGACGGAAGGAGGGACAGGCAGTTGGGAGGAGGGACAGGCAGACGGAAGGAGAGACAGGCAGACGAATGGAGGGACAGGCAGATGGAAGGAGGAACAGGCAGACGGAAGGAGGGACAGGCAGATGTAAGGAGGGACAGGCAGACGGAAGGAGGGACAGGCAGATGTAAGGAGGGACAGGCAGACGGAAGGAGGGACAGGCAGATGGGAGGAGGGACAGACTGATGGGAGGAGGGACAGGCAGACGGGAGGAGGGACAGGCAGACGGGAGGAGGGACAGACTGATGGAAGGAGGGACAGGCAGACGGGAGGAGGGACAGACTGATGGAAGGAGGGACAGGCAGACGGGAGGAGGGACAGGCAGACGGAAGGAGGGACAGGCAGACGGAAGGAGGGACAGGCAGACGGGAGGAGGGACAGGCAGACGGAAGGAGGGACAGGCAGATGGAAGGAGGGACAGGCAGACGGGAGGAGGGACAGGCAGACGGAAGGAGGGACAGGCAGACGGAAGGAGGGACAGGCAGACGGAAGGAGGGACAGGCAGACGGAAGGAGGGACAGACTGATGGAAGGAGGGACAGGCAGATGGGAGGAGGGACAGGCAGACGGGAGGAGGGACAGGCAGACGAGAGGAGGGACAGGCAGACGGAAGGAGGGACAGACAGATGGGAGGAGGGACAGACTGATGGGAGGAGGGACAGACAGATGGGAGGAGGGACAGACTGATGGGAGGAGGGACAGGCAGACGGGAGGAGGGACATGCAGACGGGAGGAGGGACAGGCAGACGGGAGGAAGACCAGGCAGATTCAAAGGCAGCTAGACAAATACAAGCACACACATGCACACACACACACACACACACACATACACACGCTCATGCATGCACCTACACACAAACATACACACATATACACACACTGACACATATACAAACACATACATGCATGCACACACACCTACACACACATGCACGCACACACACACGCACACACACAGACATGCACACAAAAACACGCTCACACATTTGTGTGCACACACACACAGAGGTAGATGGATGAATGAATGGAAAAGTGGTTGAACATATGGACATACTGAATGGATAGACATACAGATGCTGAGACATAGGTAGTTAGAGGGGTAGATGGACAGGGATTCATGGATGAACAAATCAATGAATAGACTATAGGCATGTAGATTGATAGGTGGATGGACAAACCAATGAATAGATGGAAGAATGGATGGATGGATGGATGGATGGATGGATGAATAGATGGATGGGTGGATGGATGGATGCATGCATAGTAGGAGAGTGAAGTCGGGGGCTGGAGAAGCTAATTTGAGTGTAGTCTTCATACCACCTTCTTCAATTTTAGAAACTTTGATTTCTTGTAATAAGAGGAGACTTTGGCAGTCAATAACGTTCCAGTGATAGAAGTCGGTGTTTTCTAATAAAGTATTTCAACCCTTTCCACTTGTTGAGAGTACAGGAATAGGCCTTTAGCATGACGCTGATTCCAATGGAATTTTCACACTATCTATGAATATTAAGATAGTAGTACCCAGTTTTTAAAAACTTTTGTGTGAAAAATGGCCAAAAATATTTTTCATATTGTTTGTAGTAAGTTAAATGTAGAATATATGCTTTGTTTTGGGGGGAAATAGGTATTTTATAGTTTTAAAATTGGGAGGAAGACATCAACTGTTAGCTGTCAAAATGAGGAATGAGAATTTCAAATGCAGTTTTCTCAGTTTTCAGGTTTTCACCACTATGTGTTAAATTTCAGACATCATATCTCTGTGCTATGAAGTTTGACTTCCTTTAAATTTGGCATATTTGGTTCATATAGTCTGCTTCATGAGATGACCCATAATCAAAACTCTATTTTCCTATATATGTCAGTTACAGGATCTTGAATATGTGATATGCGACTCAATTCATGTAACTTCATATGTGAAACTGTATTAAAATGAAATGCTCAGAGTAGTTAGTCATTATTTTGGGTCAGGACATGCTATCCTATGTACTGCACTTCTGAGCAGAATTACACGTTTCTATTACTAGCTCCTTTTCTCGTATCATGTTTCAAAAACTGGCAAAACTTTCTTGAATCGGCAGCCATATTGGAAAGCTAATTAGTATAATTAATGCAAACACATCGCAGGTAGACGGCACTTTGAAAGTACAACAAGTTGGTTGAGAAAACTGGACACACCAAAAATTCAGCTGACAGAAAGTGATGGCTGCTGGGTGCCACGACCTTGAAGCAGTGACAGCAGTGAGTTCACCTTGCACTTTCTGTCTACTGTTGCCAGGCCAAGAGGACCGGGGGCGAGGGACAGTCCAAGGAGGCAGAGGAGGCGGAGACGTTGCTGATGCTGAACAAGTCCCTCACAGACCTCACCTCACTCCTGACCCAGCTGGTGAGTTATCTCCCCTTGCTGCTCCTTTTTTTATACCTCCGCCAAGGAGGTTATGTTTTTCCCTCGGTTTGTTTGTTTGTTAGTTATTCTGCAAAATAGCTCAAAAAGTTCAACACAGATCCTGATTTAATTTGGCGGAAGGTCAGAGTTTGACCCAAAGAACAATCCACTAGAACATGCAGGTGATCTGTTTTGGAATTACAACCAACAAGAGAGAGTTTATCACAAACCATGAAGTTGATGTCAAACTATGGATGACCTCATCATATGCATCTGCACTCGGAGACCTCCAGCAAGGCTAAAATGAACTAAGCTAAACAGGTCGTGGAGGTCATGGAGGTCATGGAGGTCATGGAGGTCATGGAAGAGAAATTGCAGCCTCATTGGTGGAGTTTGTGCTCTCAGAGTGATCTCTAGTTTTTAGTTTGTTTTTTTTTCCCCTGGGGGGAGGGGGAAGGGTTGGAGGTGGAGATATAGTTATTATGGAAATAAATTGTGTGGATTGCAATAAAATTTAGTGAGCAACACTTGGTTCATTTAAAATAAATTCTTATAATAAAGTAATATCTTGGTCTTCAAAATAAAACAGTATTGCACCTCTTTCATATAGTAATTTCCAAGTGAAAAAAGGTAATGGAGTTTGCTTATTTTTCACTGCTATTGCTGCGAACTTCTGGTGCCTATTGGTAATTTTGTTCGCTCTCTGGCATCTTGAGACTCAAGGATAGATGCACAGTAATTGAACAGTGATTTGTGTCTGGTGTGTGTGTGTGTATGTGTGTGTGTGTGGAGGGTGTGTGTGTGTGTGTGTGTGTGTGTGTGTGTGCATGTGTGTGTGTGTGTGTGTGCATGCATGCATGCATGCGTGTGTGCATGCCCATGTAATTGCAAGAGTAATAGTTATTTCATCTTCATATTTTAGTATTGACTGACCCTTTAGAAATACTCCTTCACAGTTAATCAAATACCTGATGGTGCAGTAGATGCCAAAGAAGTTAAGGTGGGCAAAAGTTTGCGGTTATTGCAACATGGCCTAAAAATAGGCTTAGTGGGTTGGCAGAAAAAAATTGGGTCAGATGGGTTTTTATAACCACAACTAATTTTTGAATGGCTTCCATAAACAGGCCACACTAGTGGACTTGTCTGAGGAGAGGGGTGTGAGATAGGCAGTCAAGCTGGTGGGAAACACAAACTGGCAGAACATGACATCTGATTGGCTGTGTTTTTTTTGTTTGTTTTATCTTCTTCTGAACCGTCAAATTCTTCTGTCATTTCATGCATGAATCGCTGCAAATTCACTGAGAATTAACCAACCAAGGTCGCTTGCCAGTCAGATGCTGTTGCTTGCTAGCTTGTATGGCCCGCCAGCTTGGCCGTCTTTCCACACTCCTCTCCTCGGACGAGTCCACTGGTGTGGCCCTCGTATGGAAGGAATCTTTTACCTGATTTTATATGTGGCCTAATCAAGTCTCATGGCTCACTTGTTGCGTTGCAGCTGTGCTATGACGACTCTGACATCCAGGACCTTGCCACCAAGTGCCTGTCTCTTCTGGTCCAGCTGTTTGGTGGGGAAAGCAGGGAGGCCATGTCCCAGGAAAACATGGTGCGCCTCTCCTCCCTAGACTCTCTTGCAGTGAACTTTGGGCTGTGTATTTGAGTAGTCTGGTGTGTTGTTGTTTGGGTGTATGGTTGGTAGGGTGTTCGGTTGATTTTGTGTGTGTGTGTGTGTGTGTGTGTGTGTGTGTGTGTGTGTGTGTGTGTGTGTGTGTGTGTGTGTGTGTGTGTGTGTGTGTGTGAATGTGTGGGTTTCTTTCCCATGTGTGTGTGTGTTTGTGTGTGTGTGAGTGTGTGTGTGTGCGTGTGGTTGGTTGAGTGTGTGGTTAGAAGAATGTATGGTTGATCATGTGTGTCATTCATTGAGTGTGTGGTTGGTTGAGAGCGTGGTTGGTGTGGTTGGGTGGGTGTGTGGTTGGTTGGCGGTTGGGGGTATGATTTCATGGAGTTATGTGGGTAGAGGGATGGGGAGAAGAACACATTATGACTATAGAAATTTATATCGAAAGCACTTTAACCTATCAAAGAACAATACTCTGAATATGTTGCAGCACAACAACACCAGTGAAAGACTACAATTTAATAAGAGGATATGATGGAGTTGCAAAATAACGTTTGAAATTGATTCAACTGAACATGCACGTTTGTATGAATGTGCATTTTCTTTCTATTCATTGGAGGCTTGCATCTCAATACTCAGTTCCAAAAGTCAATATTTGGTGATTTGTAAACTTGATTAATTTCCCCCCTCATTTCAATTCAGGGCTACTACAGCAAGGCCCTTCAGAGACCAGATCCCAAGAGACAGAAAGTTTTGCTTCGTGTCATCAAGCGCTTGGTAGGTGTCTCTGTGTGTGTTTGATAGGTTTCTCTGTGTGTGTTTGGTAGGTGTCTCTGTGCGTGTTTGATAGGTGTCTGTGTGTGTGTTTGATAGGTGTCTCTGTGTGTGTTTGGTAGGTTTTTCTGTGTGTGTTTGGTAGGTGTCTGTGTGTGTGTTTGATAGGTGTCTCTGTGTGTGTTTGGTAGGTTTCTCTGTGTGTGTTTGGTAGGTGTCTTTGTGTGTGTTCGATAGGTGTCTGTGTGTGTGTTTGGTAGGTGTCTTTGTGTGTGTTTGATAGGTTTCTCTGTGTGTGTTTGGTAGGTGTGTGTGTGTTTGATAGATTTCTCTGTGTGTGTTTGGTAGGTGTCTTTGTGTGTGTTCGATAGGTGTCTGTGTGTGTGTTTGGTAGGTGTCTTTGTGTGTGTTTGATAGGTTTCTCTGTGTGTGTTTGGTAGGTGTGTGTGTGTTTGATAGATTTCTCTGTGTGTGTTTGGTAGGTGTCTTTGTGTGTGTTTGATAGGTGTCTGTGTGTGTGTTTGATAGGTTTCTCTGTGTGTGTGTTTGGTAGGTGTCTGTGTGTGTGTTTGGTAGGTGTCTGTGTGTGTATTTGGTAGGTGTGTGTGTGTATTTGGTAGGTGTTTTTGTATGTGTTTGGTAGGTGTCCTTGTATGTGTTTGGTAGGTGTCTTTGTGTGTGTGTTTGGTAGGTGTCTTTGTATGTGTTTTGTAGGTGTCTGTGTGTGTGTTTTGTAGGTGTCTGTGTGTGTGTTTTGTAGGTGTCTGTGTGTGTGTTTGGTAGGTGTCTCTTTGGTAGGTGTCTTTGTGTGTGTGTTTGGTAGGTGTCCTTGTATGTGTTTGGTAGGTGTCTTTGTGTATGTGTTTGGTAGGTGTCTTTGTGTGTGTATTTGGTAGGTGTCTCTGTGTGTTTAATAAGTGTCTTTGTGTGTGTTTTGTAGTATCTGTTTGTGTGTTTGGTAGTTGTATGTGTGTTTGGTAGGTGTCTGTGTGTGTGTTTAGTAGGTGTCTGTGTGTGTGTTTGGTAGGTGTCTTTTTATGTGTTTTGTAGTGTCTGTTTGTGTGTTTGGTAGGTGTCTGTGTGTGTGTTTGGTAGGTGTCTGTGTATGTGTTTGGTAGGTGTCTTTGTGTGTGTTTGGTAGGTGTCTTTGTGTATGTGTTTGGTAGGTGTCTTTGTGTGTGTATTTGGTAGGTGTCTCTGTGTGTTTGGTAAGTGTCTTTGTGTGTGTTTTGTAGTATCTGTTTGTGTGTTTGGTAGTTGTATGTGTGTTTGGTAGGTGTCTGTGTGTGTGTTTAGTAGGTGTCTGTGTGTGTTTGGTAGGTGTCTTTTTATGTGTTTTGTAGTGTCTGTTTGTGTGTTTGGTAGGTGTCTGTGTGTGTGTTTGGTAGGTGTCTGTGTGTGTGTTTGGTAGGTGTCTTTGTATGTGTTTGGTAGGTGTCTTTGTGTGTGTTTGGTAGGTGTCTTTGTGTGTGTGTGAATCATATATTAGCACAGGCTGAACATGAAATAGCTCATGCATTTGAATGGAAAAGGACGTGTCTTAAGGCACATCGAGAGTGAATGGAAAAGGACGTGTCTTAAGGCACATCAAGAGAACCTTGATTATCTTGATGCAAACATGCACATCATCAATGTAAGGGAAGCTGCAAAGTACAGAGGAGCAAACAATTACGCATATAAATTACTGTCATCACTCTTGAAAAAATGTCCCCCTGTGGGCTCGGGGTAAGAATTGACCCACCGCGTCTCCCTACGTGATTCGTAAGAGGCAAATAACTAGGGACATTGTGACTTGATTTGCGTTTACTCTAAACTGTTCTAGTGATATTCGTGCTTACTGGCCTTACATAGCCTACAAAGGCTGATTCCAACCATCCATCCATCCATCTTGAAAAAACGATGACTCTTTTAGGGAATGAATTGTTCTTTTAACTCCTTGAGTATTTCTGCTTCATTATTTTCTTGTCATGCCTTTTTATATTAAGTCCATCTGCAAACTTTTTGCATAGCTATCATGTTTGTCTACATTTTCACTCGTGCATCTCTCAGGTGAGCACAGACCGTCACCACTGTGATGCCATGAGAGATGGAGGGAATGAACTCGCTCAGATACTCAAGAACTTAGTCCAGACAGCAAGGTAAACCTATTTGTGTGTGTGTGTGTGTGTGTGTGTGTGTGTGTGAGAGAGAGAGAGAGAGAGAGAGAGAGAGAGAGAGAGAGAGAGAGAGAGAGAGAGAGAGAGAGAGAGAGAATATGAACCTATTGTTTGAGTGCAGGCTTCCATCTTGTCTACCTCATGGACTTCTATTGCCCTTACTTATGTGGTAATAACATATCCAATTTCACCGCAATTGCATCTTATATTTCCGTGTGACCGATAACCACCAAATTACACAGTGCATATATAAATACATATGTGAGGACCTTACTTTGGGATCACAGATTGAACAAAACCGCTTGCTTGTTCTCTCCCCAGCTCTCATGCTGACGTCCCATTGTCCACCCTGGCTGCCGAGATCCTCAAAATGACCGGATTCATGAAGGGGAAGTGAAGCTGCTCACCCACCTTGCCACCTTGGTCCACCCACATTGACCTCTCACCCACCTCATCATTCTACTCCATGCCACCTCTCCATCCCACCCCACCTCTCCATCCCACCCCACCTCTCCATCCCACTCCACCTCTCTGTCCTACCCCACCTCTCCGTCCCACCCCACCTCTCCGTCCCACCCCACCTCCCCCATCCCACCCCACCTCTCCACCCCACCTCTCCATCCCACCTCACCTCTCCATCCCACCCCACCTCTCCATCCCATCCCACCTCTCCGTCCCACCCCACCTCCCCCATTCCACCCCACCTCTCCGTCCCACCCCACCTCCCCCATCCCACCCCACCTCTCCGTCCCACCCCACCTCCCCCATCCCACTCCACCTCTCCATCCCACTCCACCTCTCCATCCCACCCCACCTCTCCATCCCACCTCACCTCTCCATCCCACCCCACCTCCCCCATCCCACCCCACCTCTCCATCCCACCGGGCCACCTCTCCATCCCACCTCACCTCTCCATCCCACCTCTCCATCCCACCCCACCTCTCCATCCCACCCCACCTCTCTCCGTCCCACCCCACCTCTCCGTCCCACCCCACCTCTCCATCCCACTCCACCTCTCCATCCCACCCCACCTCTCCATCCCACCCCACCTCTCCGTCCCACTCCAACTCTCCATCCCACTCCACCTCTCCATCCCACCCCAACTCACCCCTTTCCTCTGAGGTTTTGACCTGTGGGTCAGGGGTAGGAATAGACTCACCTCGTCTGCTTATGATATTTATAAGTATATTTTGAGGGCTAATGGAGTCCAGATGCTCACATTCCAACCAATGCCAGGAATTTTGGTAGCTAGAGGCCTTTAAGGCTGGTTGCCCATAAAACTATATATCCATCCATCCATCAGCTTCAACTCATCTGACTTATCCATTTTAGTCTTCTGTTCATCCTTGTCCATGTTGATGGCATATAATCATTGGCCAGAGGTGTCCCTGGATGTGTGTTGAAGACCAACTCAAAATCTCCATTATTTCTCTGGCTGGACCCCCCTGTGGATTGAGGGGAAAGATTGACCCTCCGCATCTCCCTCTGTGATTCATAAGAGACACATTACTAGGGAAATCGTGACTTGACTCTCTCTATCTCTAAACCAGCTATAACTATTTCTAAGATCAATGGCCTTACATAACCTACAAAGGCTGATAGACCCATAAAGAGTCCATGACCATTGACAGTTCTTGCTGGCACATCGGTGCTGCTTGGGGTCCGCTGGGGCCTCCTGCTTGAGCAGGCCCTGAAGGCATAAAGAGCAGAGAGTTCCAGATGGAGATGGACATGTCACGGGGTTTTGGGTCTACGTGTACAGAACAAAATAGCTTTGCATTGGGACAAGAATTTTTCCTGGATTTCCTGGAGTTCTAACAGAACCACCAGACTGGCGTTTTGACAAGTGCAGAGTTCCAGAGGATGGAAGTGTTAAGTAGTTTAGGGTCTGCATGTGCAGAGAGAAATTAGGATTGCATAGGGACGTACATTTTTCAGAATTCCCTGGAGTTATGACAGAACTACCAGATCGACATTTTGGCTGAATTGCTTTCAAACTTTGGACCTTTACTGAAGTTGAGATGTGTCTCCAAGGGTTGATGTTGATGAAGTATGATCGTGGGAGCGTTGTCATAGAAACTGTGTAACATGATGTGAGTAAAGTCTGGATTGGTTTGTAGAAATTCATTCACAGTTTGCAGCATTTCATGGGGAGGAAAAAGGACCATTCATATTTAACTAAGGACTATAGCATATGAACAGTATGCATGAGTATAGTGTTTTTGTACAGCATTTAATGAAGAAATTATGAGGAGAATGGTGAGCCATTGATGTGAACTATAGGGGGGAAAAATGTAAACAAGGATTAGAGGACTATGCTGTTTCAAACAATAGGCGTGTTATAAGTGTACTTGTGTGTGTGTGTGAGAGAGAGAGAGAGAGAGAGAGAGAGAGAGAGAGAGAGAGAGAGAGAGAGAGAGAGAGAGAGAGAGAGAGAGAGAGAGAGAGAGAGAGAGAGTGTGTTTGTGTGTGTGTGTTATGTTCTTGCATGCTTGAGTGCATGCATGTGTGTATGCAAGTGTGTGTGTCTGTGTGTGAATCTGTTGCTCTTTCCTTGTCTATCCCTCACCCATCACACTTTGTCGAAGTGTGTGCAGTTCTTTGTTAATTCACCCTTCAGGTTTTCTGTTTATCTAGCACTGTCCTGTGTTATGAAAGCTGAATTCATTGCAGCTTTTTGCTGTTGTACAAACATGTGATCCATCCTTTATCACAGCATTCACATTTTGCAATGTCTCTCTCTGCATTGATTATAATTTACAATGGCAGTGATATTTCCCAGGTGATCAGTTGATGAAGATGAAGATGATGAAGATGAAAAAGATGATGCGATGTGCACAGAATGTATTGAGGTTGTTGCCAGTGTGGATATAATGATGGCAGTTGTGATGGGAATGAGAATGGTGATATTGATATACTGAGGACCCAGCAATGGAACTGGGAGCACTGCAATGTAGAAGTTCAAGCCTTCTGAGATTTTTGTTTTCCCCTCCCAACTTAAATCCAGACTGTAGTTTCCTATATTTTCACTTTTTAAAGTCCTACCGAGAAGTTTTTCAGGAAAAATGTTTTTGTCAGAATATTATTCTGCTAATTATTATCATATTTTTCTCCAACATTTGCTGGGAAAAACATCCCTATAACTTGCTAGACAAAATGTGAGCTGCCATTTGTCCATCAATTTTCCAGTACAGGTTAGAAATTTCTTCTCCAGCTTACTTGTTTTTCATGTTTGACAGTGTTATTTATGTGAGTATGCATGATTTGTTTATTTTTGTGACACATTTTGCAGTTCAGTTTTTCCTGTGATTGTACTTAAGTCCGTCCAAGTAAACACTTGATGCTGAATAGTTGTCTGTTATTTTTTACAGTCTGGACTTGTCAAAATTAGAAAATAACTATCAATAAGAAACAAACACACGACAAACACTAAAATCAAAGTCTTTCGGGCACACGCCCTTCTTCAGTGAACGTTACAGACAAACATAAATACACCACACACATGTACACACACCACACACATATATACACACACATACACACACCCCACGCAACACACACACTCAACACACACACTCACACACAACACTCACTCACACACACACACACACTCACATAATACACACACATGTACACACACACATACCCACAACAGACTCACACGCTACACACACTCGTACACACACACACCACACACACACACACACACAACACACGGAGAAGAAGGAAATATAACTGGGGAAGCACCCTAATCACCCTCATTTATTGTCTGCAGTCATTCAGCAGTATGTTACGTTTCTTGTTCTTTATTTTACCTCGGAGCTACTCATATGCTGCACTTCAGTGAAGACCTCAATAGACTTATAGAAAGTAAGTACATGTTTTTTAATTGTTTCCTTCAAAACTTTCTTAATCGTGCCCCATCCAGAAATCAGTTTTCTAACCTTGTCCACACAGCACACCAATTGAGGGTCTGCACAGGCAACCCAGCTTAATGCATGGATGTTTACCCTCTGTTCCTCCTGTTACACAACGGAGGCTGGTTTCTCGGAAGCAATCCTCACGCATCATACGCGATCCTAACACATCATACGCAATCCCGACGCATCATACACGATCCTCTCGAGGGACTAGAGGTGTGTTTCCTTTTTACATGTTTTTTTTAAAGGTTCAGAAATGAGCGCTCAAAGTGAGCGCTGGCAAAGCCCAAAGCTTTTCTCCTCACTGATCCTGTCCACACCGGCGCTTGATGCAAGCACTCATCTCGGAACCTTTGTTAAAAAAAATACCTTTCAAGTGAAACATGCCTCTCGTCACATGAGAAGATAGTGTATGATGTGTTATGATTGCGTATGCTGCATTGGGATTGCGTATGATGCGTTGGGATTGCGTATGATGCGTTGGGGTTACGTATGATGCGTTATGATTGCGTATGATGCGTTGGGATTGCGTATGATGCGTTGGGATTGCGTATGATGCGTTGGGATTGCATATGATGCGTTGGGATTGCGTATGATGCATTGGGGTTACGTATGATGCGTTAGGATTGCGTATGATGCGTTAGGATTGCGTATGATGTGTTAGGATTGCGTATGATGCGTTAGGATTGCGTATGATGCGTTAGGATTGCGTATGATGCGTTAGGATTGCGTATGATGCGTTAGGATTGCGTATGATGCGTTAGGATTGCGTATGATGCGTTAGGATTGCGGATTGCGTATGATGCGTTAGGATTGCATATGATGCGTTAGGATTGCGTATGATGCGTTAGAATTGCGTATGATGTGTTAGGATTGCTTCTGAGAAACCTACCTCTGGCTACTTAGTATTTCAGTTTGGACACCCTTTAATCTTAGGTTAAAGTTCAAATATGAATGCATGCATCTCCCCTTGTACCTTTGCCTTGCTCCTAAGAATTCCTTTGACTGATGATGATGATGATGATGATGATGATGATGATGATGATGATGATGATGATGATGATGATGATGATGATGATGATGATGATGAAAACTTTATTTCTTGCTCAAATAATGAGAAATCTTTGTGGGGAATTTCACCCCCAGTAGCCACTGCCCAGCGTCCAGTTTTACTCCTCGGCAGAAGAGGCAATGTAGGTGAAGCACCTTGCCCAAGGATGCAACTCTAGAAACCGTGCAGAACTGAACACTGCACCAGCTAGCAACATAATCACCTTACTACTAGAACCCTCTAACCCCACCCATTACATCTGGTTGCTTGTTTGTCAACCCTGCCCACAGGAAAATGTTGATTTTAGCACTTTCAGCTGCATGCTGTTTACATGCCTAACAACTGCAGACTAATTGAAGTCAATTTAGATGGACCGTTGCCTTTTCTGCCGTCTTATATTATGTCATATTACCAGCAGCTGCCATGAGGTAATGGTGATAATTATGGTGGTGGTGGTGGTGGTTGATGATGGTTGGTGATGTTTGGTGATGATGATGATGATAATGATGATGATGATGATGATGACGACGACACAGACAACGATGATGATGAAATACAACATACTGCTGGTGCAGCAACATGCCTACTCATCTACTGCAAGCCCTGGCAGCTGTAATTCGGACTTCCGTCCAGCAGCTGTGCCAGGGCTTCCCTTCCCTCCAGCAGCTGTGCCAGGGCTTCCCTTCCCTCCAGCAGCTGTGCCAGGGCTTCCCTTCCCTCCAGCAGCTGTGCCAGGGCTTCCCTCCAGCAGCTGTGCCAGGGCTTCCCTTCCCTCCAGCAGCTGTGCCAGAGCTTCCCTTCCCTCCAGCAGATGTGCCAGGGCTTCCCTCCAGCAGCTGTGCCAGGGCTTCCCTTCCCTCCAGCAGCTGTGCCAGGGCTTCCCTCCAGCAGCTGTGCCAGAGCTTCCCTTCCCTCCAGCAGATGTGCCAGGGCTTCCCTCCAGCAGCTGTGCCAGGGCTTCCCTCCAGCAGCTGTGCCAGGGCTTCCCTTCCCTCCAGCAGCTGTGCCAGGGCTTTGACCTCAGCCAGCACAGGGGTTGCTGGGGATCCTTCACCCACTTCCACCTCGTTGTCGTATCTGTACCTGGTTCATAGTCATTCTGTCCCTGGTTCATAGTCATTCTGTCCCTGGTTCATAGTCATTCTGTCCCTGGTTCATAGTCATTCTGTCCCTGGTTCATAGTCATTCTGTCCCTGGTTCATAGTCATTCTGTCCCTGGTTCGTGGTCATTCTGTCCCTGGTTCGTGGTCATTCAGTCCCTGGTTCATGGTCATTCAGTACCTGGTTTGTGGTCATTCAGTCCCTGGTTCTTGGTCACTCAGTCCCTGGTTCGTGGTCATTCAGTACCTGGTTTGTGGTCATTCAGTCCCTGGTTCTTGGTCACTCAGTCCCTGGTTCATGGTCATTCATTGCCATGTCAAGGCTGGCTTGAGGACAGGTGGAACGTTCGTGGATGTAAATAATTGTTCATCGATATGAACATGTGACCTCGTTTAAACTTCAAGCAGCTATATCATATTATTGCTAATTTCTTGTTTATGAAGTGAGAAAATGGGAAAATTCAGACGGAGAAATGAAGAGATCACTGATATAATGCACAATAATTTTATTCATAAATCAATTTACAGTTCAATCACAAGCTGACATCTAACAGACAATATGTCCAACAACGACGAAAGACTCATTTGTATAAAATGATTTTGCATACCGTACACACTCTGCACACTCCTGCAACACAACAAGAATAGATCTACTTCAGTTTTTAAAATATGTACATATATATTCATAAATATGTGTGCATAAAGAGCCATTTACAAATATGTAAATGTATACACACTCTAATATCTCTACACTTCTCCTTCCTCTCATCTCCAGCTAACTACACATGAAAAACTACACACTGAAAGTAATTGAGACATGTCAGCAATACTTTTAAAATATCAAAACTCACCCAGAACACCATCATCCAAAGGTTCCAAAAATGGTTTTATCACAGTTGTCAGTGCAAATCCTTTCAGTTTACAACCCTTTGGATGACTGGCGATCTGAGCCCTTGCATCCAATACAGGATGCCTTTGTTGTGGATGTCAATATAGTTCAATATTGATACATGTAGTAATAATAGTAAAATTAACTATGTTATATTGAACCTGATTACACTGGAATTAAACTTTCTCATACTCACCCCAGGTAGACATGGAAATAGCCACTGCAAGGGTGCATAGTGAGTAATGTGTTGGTCACTGTAGGGGGTAAATCCGTCACCTGATACATAGGTGTCAATGCAGACAACAGGCCTCATGTCTGGCTATGCCTCTCTCCCCTCTACAGGAAACAGTTACTATCACTGTAAATTGAACATTTTGAGGTTTTCAAAATGAGTCAAATTTCTTAATAAAATATACATATCATATATATTTTTTCTCTCACAAATTTGACAATGAGGCCCAGAATGCATTTTACCAATGGAATCTCCACATGCATGATTTCAACTAGTCCAATACAACTGTCCTACAACAAGTAATATCTTTTTTGAGATCATATATAGATCTATTGTTCGAATGATTCTGTTCATAGAAGGGGTACATGTGTAAGTTTAGATAGCATCTGTAAACAACTTGTGGGAAAGGGGTACATTTTTGGCTTCTTCCACTAAAAAAAGAAGAGGGTATACATGTACATAACTAACGAATGTCATTTCCATGACACTTGACACTCATACATTACATTCTGTAAGCAAAGATGGTGATAAATACCTTTTCATACACATTGTTAAAAAAACCACACACAAAACTGTAAAGATCACACCAAAACTTCACAGAGAAGATAAAGTGAGTGAGAGTATAGAAAAAGTTTCAAATTTGAACAAAGCTGAATCTACATATCAAAGACCATAGGGAAATTCATAGCACCAATGCCTTTATCAGAGTAATATTGATCCCCACATTCACAAAAGTACAGAAAATTTGCGGAGGAAATGTCATGGTTCATATTATCAATAAGTGAGAAGGAGGTGGCAAAGAAGGAGACTAAAATCATTGTTAATAATTAAAGCTGAAGAAGTAAAATTTCTCTTTATTAAATGACAAAACCCCCAGAAAGCTGCTAACAAAGTGGTCAATTGTTTTGAGATTTACAAAAGTTGTGGTGTATAGCAAAATCTTGAGCAACTAATTGAGAGATATGAAAGATGGATGTATTGCTTTACCAGGTTGTAGTAACTTGTACAAACCAAATATTGAGCAAATATTCATGGGGAAAAACCATCAGTCTAAAAATTAAAATGATCCTTTAGTGCTAGAAATACATGTATGCACTTCACTAAAGCTACATTACAATTGCATTTGTACCCAGGAAAACTCAACATATCCTAATTCTTGGTCTGAAAATCTTGCATTACAAAATATGATTCCCTTTAAAAGAGGGCAAGTCAAAAAAGGAATGTGTCATTTTGGTCATATGATCATGAGGATCATTAAATCTTGGAAATTGGATATGAGAAAGGTGAAAATGCAAATTCTCAAATTAAGAAATGAATCCTGTTCATTTTCAAGTAACATGATCATTTCACAAAGTCACACAGATTCATATAAGCACCAACTTCTCGGTAAGTTAGCCAACCACCACATTCAGATTCAATCATGTACTTTGTGTGTGAACCAGTGAGGTTTTATGACAGGCAAACAGTACTTGAAATATTGCATTATTACCAGCCAAAAACATCAGCCCTATGCACCATCTACACTAAAGTAATCTTATCTCAGTGACTCTTTGAAAATAAAGAAAAGAAGAGCACTGGGAAAAAGAAAGGAAAAAAGGCAGCCAGAAGAAAAATAAAACGTTGGCTATTGCTTGGGTAGAACAGAAACAACAGTAACGGAACCACTGTCACACTCTGAGTCAGGGAAGTAAGGAAATAAAACACACATCTTCTCAAAGTAATAATATGCTGAAAGCTGCAATAGCAGTGCAACACAGAAACTCTACTGCTACGAATGCTGTTCATTTTCTGATCTTTGATTTTTCCAGCCCCTCATCGTTCATGCAGAACCGAGAAAGAGTAAACCAGTTTACAACCTTTCCTTCTTCCTCCTGACCAGAAGCCTGCATGAGTGCATGGTTTATGGAACACGACTACATTGGGAATTCCTTTTTCCCCTGGAGCCTCTGGCCAATCTATATTCCTCATTGATATTTCCTTGGCTGTAAAAATGGCAATTTGACCCACATCTCCCCATCACCACTGAGCACAGTCAAGCCAAGTTCCGCCCAATGAGGGTGGAGAGGGGGGGGGGGGGGGGGAGGGCGAGGGGGATGGAGGGGGGGGTTGGGTGGGGGGAGTTCTTGTCTAAATGTGAAGAAATGCCAACGTGGAAGCTTCTAGCACACGAGTGAGAGAGCACACGGGGATCAAGCATGGGTGGTGAGACACACTTGATTCGAAACGGATCTGATGGCGTGGCACTGCATGGAGTCCTTGAGTTCTCTCTCTTTCTACCTTTGGTTGGCTGCTGCTCTGCTCTGCTCTGCTCTGCTCCACTCCAGATCAGAACGAGTCGTCTCCGGAGGGCGAGTCGGGCTTGCGCTTGAGGACGTGGCGGAAGTCAAACTGCTGGGGCTCCAACGCCAGCGGACGCCGCAGAGTGCCGGTACCCGAATAATCGAAGTTGGTCTTCCGCAGCTTGGAACGCAAGTCCGTCAGCTCCTGTTTCACCACCTCTGGTTGCATGCCTGGAATGACGTCACTTCTGCTGAAGAAGGAAAGGGAAAACTGTTGACGTCACGGCGGGAAAGACCGTCTATATTGAGAGAGCGAGGAAGAAAAAACCGGAAGGGGGATAGTGTGCGTGTGGGATTGAGAGAGAGGGAGGGGGAGAGGGAGGGGGGGAAGGGAGAGGGGGAGAGGGAGGGGGTAAGGGAGAGGGGGAGAGAGAGGGAGGGAGGCAGGCTGAGACAGAGGCAGATCTTGTCATCTTGATATTTTAATCAAAATCGAAATGAGAACATAATGTCCCAAAGGAGGGGGAATAAAGTAACCTTCATAATTATGCATACTTGTGACGCAAATAATTTGTCTCTTCTGATTTTATGATTCATTAAAATCAGTATTCCAGCCCTCCCTACAAGTTGTGTCGACGGGCAGTGTGTGTTTGTCTGTGGGCATGTCCCTAAGTGAGTGTGTTTGTGTGCATGTGCCTAAGTGAGTGTGTTTGTGGGCATGTGCCTAAGTGAGTGTGTTTGTCTGTGTGCATGTGCCTAAGTGAGTGTGTTTGTGTGCATGTGCCTAAGTGAGTGTGTTTGAGTGCATGTCCCTAAGTGAGTGTGTTTGTGGGCATGTGCCTAAGTGAGTGTGTTTGAGTGAGAGTGAGCAAGTCGCCCGCCAAAATAGCGCACTGCAGAACCCACGGATTAGGTCACAGCTTTAGCCCGAGTTCAGATAGCAGTCTCGTCTTTGGTATCACTGACTTGAGATCGTCAGATCTCCATGCTCTGCGCGCGCGCGCGCCCATGTAAGAGATTATGTGTGTGTGTAAGACAGGAGAATACATCTTCACCACCAGCTACGAGCACTACGCCCCTCAAGGCATCTTCAATGCCATGATACACACCTGTGTGTATGTGAGGATGTAAGAGTGTGTGTAAGACAGGAAAAGACATCTTCACCACCAGCTATAAGCACTACCATGGTACACACCTGTATGTATGTGAGGATGTAAGAGTGTGTGTATGACAGGAAAATACATCTTCACCAGCTATAAGCACTACGCCCCTCAAAGGCATCTTCAATGCCATGGTACACACCTGCCCACGATGACCCGAGCGGCGCCCTCCAGCTCGTCTTCCCTGGACACGCCGTTGATCACGCCAACGGGCTTCAGGTTCTGCTCCACCGAGATGCGAGGGACCAGCTTCCGGGACGTGGCATCCAGCTTGGGGGGCGTGGGCGGCCCGCAGGACTCGTCGTCCTCGTCGTCCTCGTCCTCGTCGTCGTCGCCGTCGTTTCCTTCGTCGTGACCCATAAACCCCATTGACTCGGCCACCCGCTGTTTCCAGATGGCGACGACACTCTCCGCCACCTGCTTCTCCAGACACAGTGCCAACTCGTGCTTGTCTTGCTCGATGTTCAGCTCCTCGGCGTCGGCGTGGGAGTCGGGCTCGATCAACTCCGTCTGGTTGGGCACGGTAAGTTCCATGGCGGGAACGCTGGAGAAAAGATTGTGCAATAAGTATTCCGTCTTATTAGACATGGAGAGTTTTATGGCGGGAACGCTGGGAGAAAAGATTGTGCAATAAGTATTCCGTCTTATTAGACATGGAGAGTCCCATGGCGGGAACGCTGGGAGAAAAGATTGTGCAATAAGTATTCCGTCTTATTAGACATGGAGAGTCCCATGGCGGGAACGCTGGGAGAAAAGATTGTGCAATAAGTATTCCGTCTTATTAGACATGGAGAGTCCCATGGCGGGAACGCTGGGAGAAAAAATTGTGCAATAAGTATTCCGTCTTATTAGACATGGAGAGTCCCATGGCGGGAACGCTGGGAGAAAAAATTGTGCAATAAGTATTCCGTCTTATTAGACATGGAGAGTCCCATGGCGGGAACGCTGGGAGAAAAGATTGTGCAATAAGTATTCCGTCTTATTAGACATGGAGAGTCCCATGGCGGGAACGCTGGGAGAAAAGATTGTGCAATAAGTATTCCGTCTTATTAGACATGGAGAGTCCCATGGCGGGAACGCTGGGAGAAAAGATTGTGCAATAAGTATTCCGTCTTATTAGACATGGAGAGTCCCATGGCGGGAACGCTGGGAGAAAAAATTGTGCAATAAGTATTCCGTCTTATTAGACATGGAGAGTCCCATGGCGGGAACGCTGGGAGAAAAGATTGTGCAATAAGCATTCCGTCTTATTAGACATGGAGAGTCCCATGGCGGGAACGCTCGGAGAAAAAATTGTGCAATAAGTATTCCGTCTTATTAGACATGGAGAGTCCCATGGCGGGAACGCTGGAGAAATGATGGTGGGGAAAAGTGTTAGGACTGCTGCAATGAATATTCCGTCTTACTAGGACTGCTGCAATGAATATTCCGTCTTATTAGACATGGAGACTTCCATGGCGGGAACGCTGGAGAAATAATCGTGGGGAAAAGTGTTAGGACTGCTGCAATAAGTATTCCGTCTTACTAGACATACAGAGTTCAATGGCGGGAACAATTGGAGAAAAGATTGTGGGGGAAAGTGTTAGGACTGCTGCAATGAATATTCCGTCTTACTAGGACTGCTGCAATGAATATTCCGTCTTACTAGGACTGCTGCAATGAATATTCCGTCCTACTAGACATGGAGAGTTCAATGGCGGGAACAATGGAGAAAAGATGTGGGTGGGGGTGATTCTTAGGACTGCTGCAATAAATATTCCGTCTTATTAGACATGGAGATTTCAATGGCGGGAACACTGGAGGAAAGGGGAAGGGGGGGGGGGGGGGGGGGGATTCTTCAGTGAGACGGAATAGTCAAGGAAAGTTCCATGTCAGAAACGCTGGTGGGAACGAGTTAAAGCTTACAGTCTATCAGCTTTTGTAGGCTAAAGAAGGCCATTGGTCACGAAATCGCTAAAATTAGAAGTAGAGGCAAGTGAAGCCACGCGTTCACGAATCTCACAGAGACGCGATGGGTCTATTCTGACCCCCACCCATGGGGGGAGGGGGGCACACTGGAGAAAAGGAGGGGGAAATGTGCTAGCAATACGGTTATAAAAATCATCTTCAAGGTACCGCAACGTCACATTGTAACCTATAAATAAGTGTATACTATTAATAGATGTTCGTATAGTAATCATGAATGTGTCTGCCACGGCAGCCGTTCGAAATTCAAACGCACACATCCTTACATGCATGCATGCATAGAAAAGCGACCCGCTCCTCTTTGTCAGCATAGGAGGAAGTTAGCGGCCAAAAATGATAACTATCGCGCCATGTTGACGAGTCCACCCGTCGTAACTCGTTGCTTGGTCAAACTATTGAGAAGCTCAATAAACACTACCATTTTGGGGGGGTTAAGAATACTAGAAGAAAGAAAAATAATTTTTACGAGTTTAGACTACATAATCTACAAACAAAAAATCATGCTAACATTGGCTGCTCTGACAATTGCAAAGATTTGCACATATAGAGCTCGATATATATATATATATATATATATATATATATATATATATATATATATAGAGAGAGAGAGAGAGAGAGAGAGAGAGAGAGAGAGAGAGAGAGAGAGAGAGAGAGAGAGCTATTAGAGAGAGAGAGAGAGAGCTATTAGAGAGAGAGAGAGCTATTAGAGAGAGAGATATATTAAGAGGGGGAGGAGAGGATAGTCATGGCAAAACGAAATGCCACCTAATTTCTACGCGACCTCCATAGCAACTTAAAGTATAGTTTCTATTATATATATGTAGCACATAAAACACACCAAGTATATATATATATATATATATATATATATATATATATATATATATATATATATATATAAATTTTAGTGACGAACACAACCCTCATCCCCACTTCCGATCGAATGACGTACAGGAATGACGAAACACACCCCCAAAAAAAAACACACACTATTTTAACACAGACGTCACACTACTGGGTCAATGGAACGGAAACGCATGACGACTGTGATCTTTAACGGTGACGCACAAAATGACCAATTCCATTACAGAGGGCATGGAGGTAAAATGGGAACGGAAAAAACGCGACCGATTGTAGTCTCTATCGATCATCGGCATGACGTAAAGGCTAAAGCTGAATCAAGGCGGCGTCGGTTTCGCTATGGCGCCGCCCAAAGCAGAAAGTAGCAACACGAGAACAACGCGGCCCGCTGCTGGAAAACGTGGCTATTTCGGTTGCATGACGTATGCAGGAAGTCAAGCTTGTAAAGCATGGGTTATTTTTTAAGACTACGCGATAGGATTAGACTAATATTCTGGCTCAATGAGTCAGTCTTGTCTGTCGAGCTGTCATTTTTGACTTACAGGGTGACACAAAAAAGTATCATCACCTAAACTTGAATAACTTTAGATATATTCCATCAATTCTTTTAATTTTGTCAATTCATCAAGAAGAAGCCTTGCTCTGTGAGTGCACCAAAGTAGAACTTCGAGATGCCTTGGACCACTGAGCAAAAGACATTTATAGTCGAGGCATATTTTCGGCTGAAGTCTATTCATGCAGCTCAGCTGCAATTCAGACAACGGTTCGAATGTCGGGAATTTCCTCTCCACAGGACGATCTACAGTTGGGTCAACAAGTTCAGAACCCATGGGACTGTGCTAAACCTAAATGGTAAAGACACTAACAGACAATCACACTCTGGACGACCAAAATCATCAAGGACGCCACCCAACGTTGCTGCAGTCAGAGACTCTGTTGCCCGCAGCCCAAGCAAGTCTGTGCGTCGTCGAAGTCAAGATCTTGGAATCAACCGGGAGTCCGTGAGGAGAATTTTGATCTCAGAACTCCACTTGTATCCTTACAGAATACAGATTAAACAAAAGCTTACACCTGAAGACATGAGGAAGCGAGGGATGGCTACGGCAGCGTTTCCCTGACCGACTGATCAGCCGCAGATGTGACCCAGAGTGGTCGCCGCATTCACCGGACTTGAACCCCCCCAGATTTTTATCTGTGGGGATACCTGAAGGACAGGGTGTATGTAAACATCCCCCAGACCATCCCAGACCTGAAGGCAGCAATCACAGCAGCCATAAGAGCGATCCCAAGGGAGTGCGAGAGGGTCCAAGTGTGTTTGCAGCACCAGGGAGCACACTTGGAGCACATTTTGGATCGCCAGTGACACAGAGAGTTTTTGAAGTACAGATGTGAAACTTTAGGTATGTCTGCTACATACACTTGACCTAATGTCACCAAAGTTTTGTGTAGATCTGAGTAACATTTCGAAAGTTATTCGAATTTTGGTGATGATACTTTTTTGTGTCACCCTATAGAATAGGGCGGAGGCCTTCCCTATCTATCTATATATATATATATATATATATATATATATATATATATATATATATATATATATATATATATATATATATATATTGTGTGTGTGTCTGTCTGTCTGTCTCTCTCTCTCTCTCTCTCTGTGTCTCTCTGTCTCTCTCTCTCTGTCTCGTCTCTCTCTCTCTCTCTCTCTCTCTCTCACGCACACACACACACACACACACACACACACACACACACACACACACACACACACACACACACACTTGAAATGGACCGAAACTCGACACATGAACCTTTAATTAACGTGCAGAGAGATGCGACACAAGAAATGTCATCACACCTCGTCTCCCCGGTCACAGGAACCCAGTTTTGCTCCTGAATGGGAAGGCATTATAGGAGTTCAGCCTTTCGCTCTAAACCTCAAGGCGACGGGCCGAACTGCTTCGAAGCAAGCACTCGCCGATGGTATGCAGCTGTAGGTCTAGTGTTAAACTTGGCGGCCAGAATCTCACGAAAACGACTTCACTGCCCTCTCATTTTCTGTTCTCTCGTTTCTCTTCAGCGTCAAAGGGCTCCCTTTGGGCTGGGGGTGAGAATAGACCCCCTTTGGGCTGGGGGTGAGAATAGACCCCCTTTGGGCTGGGGGTGAGAATAGACCCCCTTTGGGCTGGGGGTGAGAATAGACCCCCTTTGGGCTGGGGGTGAGAATGGACCCATCGCGTCTCCCCATGCGATTTGTAGGTGGCGAATTACTAGGACCATCGTGATTTTATTTGCGTCTACTCCCAACTATTCTAGTGATTTCCGTGTTCAATGACTTTACAAAGCCTACAACGGCTGATAGGCAGTAATACTCCATCCATCCATCCATCCATCCATCCAGCGTCAAAGGAAGTTCTTTCATCGGCGAGTCATTTCAAAACATCCTCCTTCAGGTACTCTCTATTGGTTGGAGGTAAGAATTGACCCACTGCGCCTCCCTACGTGATTCGTAAGGGGCGAATAACGAAATCCATAAACAGGCCACTATAGTGGACACGTCCGAGAAGAGGGGTGTGAGAAAGACAGTCAAGCTGGCGGGAAACACAAACTGGCGGTACACAACATCTAATTGTCTGAGTTCTTACGAGCTGTTCCCAAGCCGTCAAATCATTTGGTCATATTATGAACGAATCACTGCATATTCACTGAGAATTAACCAACCAAAATCGCTTGCCATTTAGGTACTTTTGCTTGCCAGCTTGTATGGCCCGCCAGCTTGGCCGTCTTTCCACACCCCTCTCCATGGACAAGTCCACTGGTGTGGCCCGTTTTTGGCAGCCTTTCCCGAATAACTAGGTAACTTGTGGCTTCAAGTTCTCTCACTGCAACGTCGTCTTGTGATGTTTCGTAATCAATGGCCTTAGGTAGCCTACAAAGACTGGTGGGCCGTAAAACTCCATCCATCCATCCATCCTTCCATCCATCCATCCATCCATCCATCCATCCATCCTTCCATCCATCCATCCATCCATCCATCCATCCATCCATCCTTCCATCCATCCATCCATCCTTCCATCCATCCTTCCATCCATCCATCCATCCATCCATCCTTCCATCCATCCATCCTTCCATCCATCCTTCCATCCATCCATCCATCCATCCATCCCACCCTTTTTCAGGTGGACTTGGGACAAAGCATAGCATGGGTGCAGGGGCAGAGAGATCGACATAAAGACATTGCGTCGAGCGCCTCAAGCATGCTGCCCCTGGGCGTGAGATATTGGCGCTATGAAAGAGTCAAGACATGCACACATACATTCATACATAAAAAAGAAAAAGACAGCCAGATAAAAGAAGAAAACGCGAGCGCGCTAAATCACATGCAAGCACACGCGCGCGCGCGCACAAACACACACACAGTCAGACGAACTCAGACGGATGTTGTTCACGGGCATATAAGTTATTTATAACTGCTTGCAACGACCGGAAGCACGCCCCATCGTGCGTGTCTGGCAACACCAAACTCCACAGCAAACTCTTTTTACGTCAAAGCGTCTCTCTCCTTCCACTGCAGGAAAACTATTATACAACATCAGGAGTTTTTCCCCTATTCTTCCCAATGAAGCTAAAAGCGGGGGGGTGAGGGGGAATCAAACTTCACAGGCTCCATTAAATTTTCCTCACTCACCCGCGGGGCCCTGGAGAAAACAACTTGTTCTTGTTGAAAGAAAATAAATCCGCGTCTCTGTTCCCGCACAGGCCTGCAGTTAGGTCCTACTTCCGTGCTGCATCGATTGACCCTGGGCGTGGCTCCCGTCTCCAGCGTCTGATCATATGGTCCCACCCTTGTACAACCTCCTGGCCTTTCGCCCCCACCCTTTCCACTTACGTCATCAGCCAAGCGACCCCTCCCTCCATCTCACCTCAATCCACCCCTTCCTTCCTCCAATCCATCCCGCCCTCCACCTCGCCCAACCCATCCTCCGTCTCACTCTACCCAAATACCTCCCTCCACCCCACCTCAGCCCAACCCTCCCTCTACCCTTCTATCCACATCACCCCACCACACCCAAACTCTCCCTCCACCATTCCCTCCACCTCAACCATCCCACTCTCCACCTCGCCCAACCCTCCCTCCACATCACCCCACCCCACCCAAACTCTCCCTCCACCTTCCCTCCACCTCAACCATCCCACTCTCCACCTCACCCCACCACACCCAAACTCTCCCTCCACCCTTCCCTCCACCTCCCCTACACCTCAACCATCCCACTCTCCACCTCACCCAACCCTCCCTCTACCCTTCCCTCCACCTCCCCTCCACCTCAACCATCCCACTCTCCACCTCACCCCACCACACCCAAACTCTCCCTCCACCCTTCCCTCCACCTCCCCTCCACCTCAACCATCACACTCTCCACCTCACCCAAACCCTCCCTCCACCCTTCCCTCCATCTCAACCAGCCCACTCTCCACCTCACCCAACCCTCCCTCTACCCTTTCCTCCACATCACTCCACCCCACACAAACTCTCCCTCCACCCTTCCCTCCACCTCAACCATCCCACTCTCCACCTCACCCAACCCTCCCTCCACATCACCCCACCCCACACAAACTCTCCCTCCACCCTTCCCTCCACCTCAACCATCCCACTCTCCACCTCACCCAACCCTCCCTCTACCCTTTCCTCCACATTACTCCACCACACCCAAACTCTCACTCCACCCTTCCCTCCATGGCACCTCAAACATCCCACTCTCCACCTCGCCCAACCCTCCCTCCACATCACCCCACCCAAACCCTCCCTCCACTCCACCACACCCAAACCCTCCCTCCACCCTTCCCTCCACCTCAACCATCCCACTCTCCACCTCACCCAACCCTCCCTCTACCCTTTCCTCCACATCACTCCACCCCACACAAACCCTCCCTCTACCCTTCCCTCCACCTCAACCATCCCACTCTCCACCTCGCCCAACCCTCCCTCTACCCTTCCCTCCACCTCAACCATCCCACTCTCCACCTCACCCAACCCTCCCTCTACCCTTTCCTCCACATCACCCCACCCCACACAAACCCTCCCTCTACCCTTCCCTCCACCTCAAACATCCCACTCTCCACCTCACCCAACCCTCCCTCTACCCTTTCCTCCACCTCAACCATCCCACTCTCCACCTCACCCAACCCTCCCTCTACCCTTTCCTCCACATCACCTCACCACACCCAAACCCTCCCTCCACCCTTCCCTCCACCTCAACCATCCCACTCTCCACCTCACCCAACCCTCCCTCTACCCTTACCTCCACATCACTCCACCCCACACAAACCCTCCCCTCCACCTCAAACATCCCACTCTCCACCTCGCCCAACCCTCCCTCTACCCTTCCCTCCACCTCAACCATTCCACTCTCCACCTCGCCCAACCCTCCCTCCACATCACCCCACCCAAACCCTGCCTCCACCCATCTCTCTACCTCACTCTCCACCTCACCCCACCCCATCCCACCCCTCCTCGTCCTCCACCCTCACTGTCAGCTAGAACCCCCATTATCATCGAGATCTCTGGGTCCATGTGCCATCCAGACGTGTCGATATTTGGAAGGTAACTCGCGGCCAACACGGATGTTGGTTCTTGTATCCACTTCGCATGGACGCAGCTTTTGATTGTTCTAGAACGTTGGTACTTGTATCCACTTCGCATGGACGCAGCTTTTGGTTGTTCTAGAACGTTGGTTCTTGTATCCACTTCGCATGGACGCAGCTTTTGATTGTTCTAGAACGTTGGTACTTGTATCCACTTCGCATGGACGCAGCTTTTGATTGTTCTAGAACGTTGGTACTTGTATCCACTTCGCATGGACGCAGCTTTTGATTGTTCTAGAACGTTGGTACTTGTATTACTTCGCATGGACGCAGCTTTTGATTGTTCTAGAACGTTGGTACTTGTATCCACTTCGCATGGACGCAGCTTTTGATTGTTCTAGAACGTTGGTACTTGTATCCACTTCGCATGGACGCAGCTTTTGATTGTTCTAGAAATGTTGGTACTTGTATCCACTTCGCATGGACGCAGCTTTTGATTGTTCTAGAACGTTGGTACTTGTATCCACTTCGCATGGACGCAGCTTTTGATTGTTCTAGAACGTTGGTACTTGTATCCACTTCGCATGGACGCAGCTTTTGATTGTTCTAGAACGTCAGAGAATGTTGCTGACTTGTTCAAGAATGGCTTTTGATGTGTCCTAAAATTATTTCGGGAATTTCCCCCTTTTTTTCTTATTTTAAAGCTAAGGCCGTCCTCCAGGCAGGTTTCGGGAAACGGTTCGCGTCGTGGAATGGCTGATAAATATACACAGCATCCTCACCCCATCTTCACTTGGAATACCTCACAGTCTTGATACTCTTCTCGGTATCATCATCGATGAGTGGTAGTGTGTCAGATGTTGATTTTTGGCTGAGGTGGATTGGATCTCACGTGCCTATGCCAATCACGTGTCTAGGTCAATCACGTGTCTGGGACTGTCACGTGTTGCATGGTAGACATGTGTTTGGGATACTTTTCCAGTGTTTGAAGGGGGGAGGGGGCGGTCAGGTATTTAAAACTATCACACAGGCACATGTAGATGTCTACAGCTGACAGAGTAAGTGGGGATACTGCAAATTTGTAAAGGACTGATCTAAGGCTCGATGACCAGAGGGTAAAGTATAAAGCGGTTTGAGGCCCTGATGTGGATAAGAAGGCGCTCTACAAAACAACACCATGACCTTTGTCACCCTTCACAATTAGAATGAACGGAATATGAAGTGTGCAGGAGTACAAATTGTGAAGATTTGATAAACGGGTGGCTTGCACGGTGTTTAGATCCAGAACAGGGTCTCAAGAGAGACAAGAGTTTAAAAAAAGCAAGGGTAGGAACTTTGCAATTAGAGGCTCCCTGTGGTCCTAATTTCACCATTACAAAAACATTGCTGTAAAACTAAGTACCATAAGGAAAACCAGACCAAAGGCATCCGGGATGTCCAATACACGAGCAAGGCGGAAAATGCCCTAACTCTACGTTTAAATGTGTCCAGGTATACATTAAAAACAGGGGCAATGAACAAAAGTTAGACATCGGCAAAAAGCGTGTGCTTGCGTGCATGCACGCGAGCCAGGGAGGGAGGGAGGGGGTGAGGGAGAGAGAGAGGGGGGGTGAGAGAGGGAGGGAGAGAGAGAGAGAGAGGGGGGGGGGGAGGAGGAGGACTGTACATGAAAACAACTTGCCAGTCAAATTACAGAAAGCTACGAAAGAGAGTACTTGGTCAAAACAAAACGAGCAATGACACAACAAGTCATAGGCTGATAAGAAATGCTCATGAAACTCTTTGATATTTTCTCCTAAGCTACACATGCATCTGCAACGGATACTGCAATGTTTCTCATCTGATTACTATACAGCATATGCTGCGGAAGCCGCATCCCTTTGGAGCAGGAGGAAACACATACAGCCCTGATAGGCTTGATGTCTTCTGCGATCTGAATTGCAAGACACCTCCCGTGGCACATAAGATGGTAAGCGCGCTGCTTGGGGTCGGCTGTGTAAGTGCTGCTGGAGCAGGCCCCGAATGCACAAAGGTCTATTCTTACCCCCAACCCGCAGGGTGCGCGCGCGCGCGCGTGTGTGTGTGCTTTAAAAAAGCAAAGAAGAGCAACCATCCAGTAATTTGACAGCCTACATAAAAGCTACTTCTGATATTGTAAATGAGCATCTTATTTCGTGAACAAAAGCAACTTAACGCCGATTGATAAACCGATGAAGGATTCTAAAACATCAAACTGCCTTAGACCTTGGTATGTTGCAAGAGACATTACCGAGCACATGAAGGTTTTAGCTGTGAGGTTTTTTTATCGCATTTATTACAAAGACACATTCGAATAAAATACTATTTGATTTTTGTGTGTGTCATACATTACATGTACTTATTCAAGTGTGTCTTTGTAATATAAGTAACTTTTAGCATTAAAATCTAAACCTTCTAAAATTCCGATGACAGAAAAGAAAACGGTCATCAATGCACAAACGACAAAACCGTGCAAGGGAAAAGAGAGCTTCCCCTAAAGTTACGGAAGACCGTAAGAATTCACACACAGTCGTACCGAACACATAACATTTACTACTTATTCTGAGAGAAAGCTTTCAGGAGTGTTTTTTTTCTTCTATATATGCGAAAGCTTGAAGTACAGGTTTCATACGTCCTTCATGTTCCAAACAAATGAAATACATTACCTTGTCTAGATTTAGAACTGATCAGATCAACACCCACCTGTTCAAAGGACAAAGCAGAGCTGTCTCTCAAAACTTTCCCGTCTCCAGCGACCGAAGAGCTACACCGGGGCCCCGGTCTTCAAAGGCGCGAAAAAAGCAGACGACACAGCGAGTGGCAGGCGGAGCGTGCAGTGGCGCGAGCTCAGCAGGCAGTGGGAGTTTTACGTGTCGATGACGACATAGTCAGGCCGTCTGACAGCCAGTGACGACGACATCAGAACCGCCCTGTGGGTTGGGTGCGAAAAATGCGCGCTTTTCCCGACAGCGAGGCCTTAGCACGCAACGTTAATGTTGCTGAAAACAGCGGGTAACTGCCAGCCCGTCATCCACAGAGCCATTCCCACCCACCCCCCTGCCCACCCTTCCGCCACACACCCTCCCCCTCCGACCCTTCTCCTAACCTCTTATCAAGGTCTTATAATCAATAATCTTTGCTGCCAGCAGTGTACATTCCGAGCCCTGAGAGAGTCGAAAGGTGAGTGAGTGAGTGCGTGAGTGAGTGAGTGAGTGAGTGACAGTCAGTCAGTGGCAGTCAGTCAGTGGCAGCCAGTCAGTGGCAGTCAGTCAGGGGCAGTCAGTCAGTGGCAGTCAGTCATGATTATGAAAAGTGGACACAGATAGAAAGGGATTGAGAAAGATTATTAGAGTGACAGACAGGCAGACTGACAGTAAACGACATGCACGCACGTGCACGCAAAAACACACACGGTAACGGAAGGGAGGTGGGGGGAGGAAAAAAAAGGAAGGAAAGCGCAGAGAATACAGGGGGGAAAAGACAACAGGGAATTCATAACTTCCATATGTACCTATTCATTATTTTATATTCTCTCTCCCCCTCGTGTATGCTCGAAAATGCCTATGTAAAAACACAGTCAAGAAAAAGCTGTGGTCCGTCATCTTGTGTGTTACGTCATCCTCGCTGTCCTTCCTGCACCCCTCTCCCCGGACGAGTGCACTAGTGTGGCCTACCTGCGAAAGTCTAACCCTCTTCCTACTGTTCCTCTGCTTGCTGCCTTTTCTAGTTTGGCATTTCCATCCTCTTTTTTGCGTGTCCTCGAAATGTTGAAACGGACTGACTGGGCTTGTCTTGAAAGGAAAAGTGGTAAGATTTTTTTTCAGAAGCAAAAAAGTAATGAAAATAACCCCCCCCCCCTCTCTCTCTCTCTCTCTCTCTCTCTCTCTCTCTCTCTCTCTCTCTCTCTCTCTCTCCCTCTCCCCCCCCCCCCCCCTCCCCATCTATCTAGGATAGCCACCCTCGAACAGTGACATTGGAGGATGATTACACACACACTTTGTCAGCTGTATGACACTGAGACAGTCCTGAGGCCACGCAGACGAGTGTTAGCTGACAGTAAAGGGAAGCTTCTGCACATCATGCACCAACCTCACAATCTCCCCCCAGTTGGTAGGTGACAACTAATCGATAAACGTCGTATTCCCGCCCGTGTCCCTCCCCTTCCGAATTCCGCCATCCCATCGGTTTTTCGACTGCTTTGCATGCTTCCCGTAAGTAATGACTACAGCATTAACGAGGTTTCTATTGATGACGGAAACTCTTAAGTTCATGCCCGAGTTAATGGAGCGACGACGACGACAATGACGATGATGATGTTGATGATGATGACGATGATGATGATGATGACGAAGACGACGACGACGACGACGAAGACGACATTCATGGCGACGACAACGATGACGACGATGTTGTGTTCCGAGCGTTGGACTTCTTCAATCAATAAAGACTGGAGGCTTGTTAGTATTTCAACTTTGAGAATTTACTACTTCTTCTTACAGTATAATTCCGCGTGTTCTAGGACCATGGATATAGATCCATGCTAGGACTCGACATGGCGCCCGACAATTGCCCCGGCGCATGCGCGCATAATGCGTAGACAAAACCAAGTGATAAACTCGTAGGCGAAACCAAGTGATAAACATGATAACACGACATCTTCCCCTCTTTGAGATTTTGCAAAAATCAGCCCAGTGGCTAGTTATTCATTAGAGTCTGTGATAACCGAGAAGGGAGATAAATTCACTTTAAAAGTTAAAAGTTCAGATCAATGTGTCCTGCATTCCAACAACGTAAAAAAATGTTAGTTATCCTGGAAGCGGATTGGTCTGGTAACAATGCGGCCGCTGCGGGTCATCGTCACGGCTGGACTGCTGTTGCCCTCGGGAGGTCGGACTGGAGGTAGACCACCACTGGCAGTGTCGGAACTGTTGACATCTGGCGGGCGTTGACCGACTTGGACNNNCCAATGATGTAGACTGGCTTTCTCCAAATACATTTCTTGATAGGTACATTGATGGATACTGCCCTATTCCTCCGGTCGGTACTGGTGGGTCCAATGATGTAGACTGGCTTTCTCCAAATACATTTCTTGATAGGTACATTGATGGATACAGCCCTATTCCGCCGGCCATCACTGGTAGGCCCTGTGGTGTAGACTGGCTTTCTCCAAATACACTTCTTGATATGTACATTGATGGATACTGCCCTATTCCTCCGGTCGGTACTGGTGGGCCCAATGATGTAGACTGGCTTTCTCCAAATACATTTCTTGATAGGTACATTGATGGATACAGCCCTATTCCTCCGGTAGTTACTGGTGGGCCCAATGATGTAGACTGGCTTTCTCCACTGACCGGATCAACTGCAGGAAAAAAACACTGTAAAAGCATCTATAGCTACCGTGCTGCATAAGAATTTGAAACACGTTGACAAAAACTCAAAAAGAAAAATTATCTCTTCGATGTTTTAGATCAAAATGTTAAAACATGTGAAAGTTTCAATGTCCTGGGAGGCTCTTAAAACTTCATGTAATACGCTTTTGCGGTTGTTATTGCTCAGTCTGTCAGCTTTCCTTTGAACTTGTCAAAGTGATAATAAGGATAAACGTAAAGGTGTACTTTTATATAGGGCAAAAAGGAAAGAGCTGTGGATAAGGTAACATGGAATAAAACCCTACAAGGGTCGGTATGTTGGCCTGAACTATTTTTGGTTTGGTTTGTTTTTTGTTTTAGAAGAGGCCAGACTAAAATATATCTCCTCTTTCCCTGAAATTGGTCTTTAACATGTTAATCGTGGATTCTCCGAGTGCTCATGGGATACAGAAGATGGGACAGCACATAGTTTGATGTTTATCATCACTTCTTCTTACTCTTCTTCTTCTCTCTCCTTCTTTCTTCTTTTGCTTCTTCTTTCTTCTTTTGCTTCTTCTTTCTTCTTTTGCTTCTTTCTTCTTTTGCTTCTTCTTTCTTCTTTTGCTTCTTCTTTCTTCTTTTCCTCCTTCTCCTCCTCCTCCTCCTCCTCCTCCTCCTCCTCCTCCTCCTCCTCCTCCTCCTCCTCCTCCTCCTCCTCCTCCTCCTCCTCCTCCTCCTCCTCCTCCTCCTCCTCCTCCTCTCCCTCAGGACTCCTCCTCCTCCTCCTCCTCCTCCTCCTCCTCCTCCTCCTCCTCCTCCTACTCCTACTCCTCCTCCTCCCCCTCCTCCTCCTCCTCCTAACCAATCACTGCATCCCCATCAAGCAGATATTTGGCCAGAGTGTAGCATTTTCATCAATGTAACTGCAAAGATCTCAATTGGGCAAATCTGGGGTCACTAGAAAATAGTCTCATTGAATCAAACAGCTATATGTTATTTGTCTTTGTAGATCAATTTAGTACAGCTTCATTCACCAATGAATGCTTCACATGGGTTCGCAAATTAACAAGGCCTTTCTTACCTGCATGGGTCTGGCCTTCCTCTGTCATGGCTGAGTGGAAGGTGATTCTTTTGCAAAAACTGTCAACTGAAGGCCCCGACAGTTGCAGATGAGCTGGAGTCTCCATTTCCTCCCCAGCAACCTCCAGGACTGTACCACAAACTTTCTGTGTCCTTGAAGAACAAGGGACATACAGTAAAACTTGCCTATCTGTAACTGCTAACAGCCTATGTGCATGCATCTGTGGCATGCATGCATGCATGGGAGAATACAGGTACATGTGTGTTTGTGTGTATGTATGCATATGTGTGTGTATGTGTATACATATGTGTGTATACATATGTGTGTGTGTGTGTGTGTGTGTGTGTGTGTGAGAGAGAGAGAGAGAGAGAGAGAGAGAGAGAGAGAGAGAGAGAGAGAGAGAGAGACTTGCCTTTGAATTCTTTATTGCAAGGCCGACGGCCCGTCACAATTTTTACATTTGCTCTGAGCTTATTGCTTTTGCATACATAAACAATTTGGCTAAATAAAAAAGGAAGAAAATGAACATACATGCTTTAGTTTCCTTCTTGAAACACAGCTAAGCAAAGGTAGTGATGGAGGGTGGAGGATGGGGGGATGTACATGGTGACCATCAGTCAAGCAGAGTCTTACCCCGTCATACAATGTGCTTATGCATGTACAAACAAGTATATTATTGTAGATTATGTTACCATCGTTCAAGGTGGGACGTAGGATTGAAAGTGGGTCAATTTTAGCTTTTTGATCTCCGGTTGACCGTGGATCTCTAATAATACAATACGACTAAGATTGCTCGTCTTGGAGACGTTGACGGCGGCGTTTGAGCGCATAATGTATAAACATAGCAACATGTTTCGTCTTAATAGAGAGAGAGAGAGAGAGAGAGAGAGAGAGAGACAGACAAAGACAGAGAGCGAGAGAGAGAGAGAGAGAGAGAGAGAGAGAGAGAGAGAGAGAGAGAGAGAGAGAGAGTACTGAAGATGAGGGATAAGGACATGATCAGATCACATTATTTATTTGACAGTTCATTCATATTATTATGGAAGATCAAGGTAAAGCCATGTGCATGAGAAACAGGTCACCAACTTCAACATGCAACACCAAGTAACAACTCTACACTTATCTATCAATCACGGAGAAAAATCAACACTTAGTCTTACCCCTCACTCAGAAAATGACACCAGTCCCAATCTGCCCGGCATCATCCACCACAAAACCACTCACAGTATCTCTTCCATCTCCACCTTCCTTCTCTCTATTATAACTCTCTATTACAACTCTGCTGGAAAACCTCTGTATGGGTGTGTGTGTGTGTGTGTGTGTGTGTGTGTGTGTGAGTGTGTGTGTGTGTGTGTGTGAGTGTGTGTGTGAGTGTGTGTGAGTGTGTGTGTGCATGTGTGTGCATGTGTGTGTATGTGTGTATGTATGTGTGTATGTATGTGTGTGTGAGTGTGTGTGTGTGTGTGTGTGTGTGTGTGTGTGTGTGTGTGTGTGTGTGTGTGTGTGTGTGTGTGTGAGTGTGTGTGTGTGAGTGTGTGTGTGTGTGTGTGTGTGAGTGTGTGTGAGTGTGTGTGAGTGTGTGTGTGCATGTGTGTGTATGTGTGTATGTATGGGTGTGTGAGTGTGTGTGTGTGTGTGTGTGTGTGTGAGTGTGTGTGTGTGTGTGTGTGTGTGTGTGTGTGTGAGTGTGTGTGAGTGTGTGTGTGAGTGTGTGTGAGTGTGTGTGTGCATGTGTGTGCATGTGTGTGTATGTGTGTATGTATGTGTGTATGTATGGGTGTGTGAGTGTGTGTGTGTGTGTGTGTGTGTGTGTGTGTGTGTGTGTATATGTTTTGGCATATGAAAGTGCCTGTGCATGTGTGTGCACATGCATGCAAGTGCATGAGGTAAAACCATTCCCCTGTGTGTTAGTATGTCTGTTCCACTGACTGTGTGTCTGTGCAGGTGTGTCTCTGTCTGTCCACATTAGTCTATATGCTTCTGTCTGTTGTTGTCTATCGGTACATCCACCTTCCGTCTGTCCATCTAATAATTTCTTTTTAATTATGTGTGTTTGTTAGGATATGTGTCTGCAAGTTTGCCTGAATCTGTCAGTTTCCAAGTTCACCTGTCTGTCTGCCCCTTAGGTTCCCGGCCTGCATTTCATCCAAGCTAACTGCAACCCTGTGACAAGAATTCGCCATGAACCCAGAGTTACTTTAAAAAGTCCCCACGTGCATGTCACACTGTAGAAATTGTCAGTGTTACAGATTTGCAAGATAATACGCAGCATTGTGTTCATATCAGCTCTTGCTGAGTTCTTTAACAAGAATAATTCATGAAAATTTGTTCACACACACACACACACACACACACACAAACACACACACGCACACACGCACACACACACACACAAACCCCACATAAATGCAAAAGAAATGGCATGCATTATTCTAAAGTATTTTTAAAAAAGATGTAAATACTTACTGTTGTGTGAGAGCATCAACTTCATCCTTGCATTAAAGAAACAAACAAGTTTCAGGAAGTGGATATTTGATATTTCAATTGAATGAAGGGGTAGGGGAAGGTTGAGGGGTAGGGGGAGGTTGAGGGGTAGGAGGAGGTTGAGGGGCAGTGGGGTGATTAAGGGGGGAGGGGAGGGAGAGGGGGAGGTTGAGAGGGAGGAGGATGGGGAGGGGGAGCAGGGGCTGGGGCAGGAGGGACAGGAGGAGGACGAGAATCGAGGAGGAGGAGGATCGAGGAGGAGGAGGAGGAGGATCGAGGAGGATCGAGGAGGAGGAGGAGGAGGAGGAGGAGGATCGAGGAGGAGGAGGATCGAGGAGGAGGATCGACGAGGAGGAGGAGGAGGATCGACGAAGAGGAGGAGGAGGAGGATCGACGAGGAGGAGGAGGAGGAGGATCGACGAGGAGGAGGAGGAGGAGGATCGACGAGGAGGAGGAGGAGGAGGATCGACGAGGAGGAGGAGGAGGAGGATCGACGAGGAGGAGGAGGAGGATCGAGGAGGATCGAGGAGGAGGAGGAGGAGGATCGAGGAGGATCGAGGAGGATGAGGAGGAGGAGGAGGAGGATCGACGAGGAGGAGGAGGAGGAGGATCGACGAGGAGGAGGAGGAGGAGGAGGATCGACGAGGAGGAGGAGGAGGAGGAGGACGAGGAAGGAGGAGGAGGAGGAGGAGGAGGATCGAGGAGGAGGAGGAGGAGGACGAGGAGGAGGAGGAGGAGGAGGAGGAGGAGGAGGAGGAGGAGGAGGAGGACGAGAGAGGAGGAGGAGGAGGATCGAGGAGGAGGAGGAGGAGGAGGATGACGAGGAGGAGGAGGAGGAGGACGATGAGGAGGAGGAGGAGGAGGATCGACGAGGAGGAGGAGGAGGAGGAGGAGGATCGAGGAGGAGGAGGAGGAGGAGGAGGAGGACGAGGAGGAGGAGGAGGAGGAGGAGGAGGATCGGAGGAGGAGGAGGAGGAGGAGGAGCGAGGAGGAGGAGGAGGAGGAGGACGAGGAGGAGGAGGAGGAGGATCGAGGAGGAGGAGGAGGAGGATCGAGGAGGAGGAGGAGGAGGAGGAGGAGGATCGAGGAGGAGGAGGAGGAGGAGGAGGAGGAGGAGGAGGATCGACGAGGAGGAGGAGAGGAGGAGGATTGACGAAGAGGAGGAGGAGGAGGATCGACGAGGAGGAGGAGGAGGAGGATCGACGAGGAGGAGGAGGAGGAGGATCGACGAGGAGGAGGAGGAGGAGGATCGACGAGGAGGAGGAGGAGGAGGATCGAGGAGGAGGATCGAGGAGGAGGATCGACGAGGAGGAGGATCGAGGAGGATCGAGGAGGAGGAAGAAGAGGAGGAAGGTCGATCGAAGAGGAGGAGGATCGAGGAGGAGGAGGAGGAGGAGGATCGACGAGGAGGATCGACGAGGAGGATCGACGAGGAGGAGGAGGAGGAGGATCGACGAGGAGGAGGAGGAGGAGGAAGACGAGGAGGAGGAGGAGGAGGATCGAGGAGGAGGATCGAGGAGGAGGAGGAGGGTTTCCAGTTGAAACAAACATCAAGCAGCACACTTTGCATGTTTACCATCACAGGTCGCCACAGATTACTCTCATG
>JAWQFJ010003197.1:165000-177367 GCA_034096865.1 Theodoxus fluviatilis | reverse complement strand
TTCCGTTTCAGAAGTGAGAATGTCCTATACTCCAGGGCCCGTATTCACAACGGCGATTTATCGGCGATTTATTTTAACCCCGATTTATCTCTAAACTCAGACGATTCCAACTGCCTGTTCCGCTCTCCCTTGGCTGAAAACCAGTATATATAGCAAAGCGCAACCTAGGATCCTCTGATGAGCGTACCTTATCTAACCGATCAAGATAACGCGGGGCTAGGGGATAAATCGAGTGTTAAAAAGATAAATCGCCATTGTGAATATGGGCCCTGAACATTACATTTAGCTGAACTGGCACGCTCACATCCCTGCATGCGATGCATGCAGAATTTGTAGTATGAAGCAGGGCTGTATCTACGCGACAGTGAGACCTCTCAGTATGTGGTGCACACGTCAAAGACTCGGCCGGAGTCATTCAGTTTGGCAGCGAGGATACGATTGGATGGGACAGAACAGGATAGGGGCGGACAGGATAGGATAGGATTGGATATGTTAATATAGGATAGGATAAGATAGGGAAGGACAGAATAGGATGGAGTGGGATAGGATAGAATAGGATGGGATAGGACGGGATTGAATTAGATAGGATACGATAGGACAGAATAGCAGGAGGTGGGACAAGAGAATAGAAAATAAAATAGATTGGACACAACAGGATAAGATACGATATCATAGAATACGTAAGGCAAGGATAATTTCAGTTCTTTTCAGGAGTAGGAACACATGTGTCCTTGCAGCGTGCACTGGCGCATGGTCTCATATCTCAACAACATCGCTCGGGTCGAAAGGGAACGTCGTCCTCTGCAAAAAGAGTCAAGCTGGATGAAAATAAGTGCGATGGCAATGGCAGCGAGACGAAGACCAAACCAGTCTGCCGTGTTCACTTAGTGCAGGCCGTGCTATTTTTGTTTCGCATGCACTGTCACGCTAGTGGCACGTACTGTGCATCATCGATGCGTGTATTCATAATGCAAGCTCCCGCTGTGTGATGTGACGGAGTGGTCCTTTCACCACCAGGCTTTTGGAATATGATATGCATTGCACAATGTTTAAGTTCCTGAAAAGAACAAAAGACTTACGATAGAAGTAACTGCGAACGAGATCATGCGTGATGAGCATTATCATGTAATGCATGAAGCGAAACCTAGAGCGTAGATTAAGAGGCATTCAGACGAGATGCAATATGAAGTAGGCCGAGTCGCGCTTTTGTTTTCGTTGACAGTCGGTTTTCTAGTACGTTGCATGTAATACATACACTAGGGGAGCATTTCGAACGTTCAAACAATGCAGACTGCGCTATCTTTCCCACTGGATGCGAACAAAGACAAACGTTTTTTGGGGGGAAAAACACGAGTTTTGCCGTAATAGTATCATTTAATTTTGTGAGAATGAATTTTACCCGAAAGATTTTGTTTCATTCATCTAATACAACTTTACTCGCAATAGGCTCTTCCCCCTCCCCTGACACCCCACCCTCACCCCCCTATTAGGTTTGATGGGGTATTTTATCAGCAGCCCGTGAAACCGCATCCTTTACAACGCCTCACATCGAACGCTGCAGGGAGTTCTTTTCCAAATCGATCTCAAGATCTCAGAGCTGAAGACAGGCTTATCGAAAGGTCGTTTCTCTCAACGATGACCACGAGTGACGCCGAAGGCTGGAGTGTATGCCGTTGTGGTTCTTTTCGAAAAAGATGAGTCCTGGTATATGTGAAATGGTGTAGATCTCTCTCTCTCTCTCTCTCTCTCTCTCTCTCTCTCTCTCCCTCTTTCTTTCTCGTATGCACACCATCAATGTTCGTGTTCGAGTTCAGGCTCAACATCCGGACCTCATCGATGCCCTGGCCGGAACAAATATCAGGTCGGGAGAAACCATCATTGCATCAAAGTGCTGTCACGCTCCGCCCTCGAGGCCGTCACCTTGCTCTATCGATTTCAAGAAGGTGTGGAGGGTTTGTTGTCCCCGTGTTTTGGCGTTGCTATGCAGGCTTATTTTGCCCCGTCTCTGTCGGCAGCCAGCCCCCACAGACCTTGCTTAAGCGTGAAGCTTTGCCGCGCCAAGTAGGAGAAAGATCTTTCAATCGACAGCATGCAATCTCCATGGCTCCTAATGACGTCGGAAACGACCGTTAATTCGCTCGACTGGGAATGTTGTGTGATTTGGGCTCAATTTTCCAGGCTTTTCATTTCAAAGAAGTAAATAATAAAAGGCAGAAACGCACGTTCTTGGAACTTAAAAGATGAAAGGCAACTGAAAGTTTGGTGGCAAGCACACAAAGTTACTACTTTGATCATTGGTGAATATATGGCGAGTGAAGGAATGAAATCGTGGTTTGAGATATAAAGGAAAAACTGTCGACTATATATGAGCGATCATTGCTCTAAATGCAACCATGAAAGTAAGCACGGAAAAGTTCATTTACCAACGGTTGAATTTTAAAACGAAGTTTTATCTATGAGCTTGGGTGGTCGTCTTCGGCAGGGAGTCTGTGTGCTCACGCATGTCTGTAAACCCCTACTCTTCCTACCGAACTTCCTATTACCTGGTATATTGTACATTTTTGAAACCGTTACATTTTTTAATCTTTCAGTTTTTATAACCTTTTTGTCTTTGTGCTGTTTGTTCTATACACACTTTCATGCGATTGTTCACCTTCACCATGGCAGCTCGAAGCCAGAGCCAGTGCAAGAAAAGAGTCGAAAACTTCGGAATAATGCGCAGTTTCCAGACTTTTAAACTGCCAATACTTCATTGTCATCAGAAGCCTGCTAATGAGCGCCATATACGTAAGAGTTTCCGTAGCCATTTATAATGTAGAAGTTTCCCCGAACACATTGACCTAAAAACATGATCCGCCAGAAATGTATTGGCATAGGGAAAGAGCATCATACTTATTTATTTGAACGCTAGATGTGAGCCAACAAAATATCAAACTAATTCTCTCTCTCTCTCTCTCTCTCTCTCTCTCTCTCTCTCTCTCTCTCACTCTCTCTCTCTGTCTCTGTCTCTGTCTGTCTCTGTCTCTGTCTCAGGAGCGGGTTTGAAAATAGGTAGTCGATCTTGGTCGCAAGATCATGCTTCGCAGTAAGAGCTAGCTTAAAAAAAACTACCCAACGTGACGAACTAATGCGCATGCGTAGACGTCACGACAAGAGGTGAACTAGCCACATGTCAATGGCCGACGTGTTGCCGGTTCATTCAGAAAACGCTCTATTTCGAGATACCAGCAACCCATCCAAAGAAAATATAAGCCTTGCACAGCATTAATTTATCAAAGGTGTATGTTGAATGCATTAATAGATCGTGAAACCTCCTACAGTTTACACATCGAATGCAGGTCAACGCATCCACGCCGAACATTTGTCTCCAAGATGGCGGCGCGCACTGTACTCATGCTGTCCGTCATCTTGAATCTTAAAAGGAAGCACCTCTCAAGCTGCCTCGCTCAATCTACGCTCGTCTACGATTGGCTCGATAGCAAGCAAAGAATGAAACTGCCCATTCGGCGAGATCTGCGTAGATCTACCGAGATCTTCGCATTTTCAAACCCGGCCCTGTCTCTCTCTCTCTCTCTCTCTCTCTCTCTCTCTCTCTCTCTCTCTCTCTCTCTCTCTCTCTCTCTCTCTCTCTCTCTCTCTCTCTCTCTCTCTCCTCCTCCTCCTCTTCCTCCTCTTCCTCCTCCTCGAATACGCCACGAACGGTTGAAGCAGGTTGTTCCCAGTTCCAGTTCCCCTCTGACAGCCGCACTACAGGAGGTACACCGTGTACAGGAACGTCAACGATCGAAGATATCCTGCCTAACATACCGAGGAATGCGACGAGCAGGCAAAGGAGACACAGCCAGAAAAGTCACCAACCTCAGACCAGGGAAATAAATCCCTCCAAGTGGGCAGGGGATTTTCAGAGGCACCAGAAATACTCGAGAAAGTTGACGGAAAATCCCCAGGAGAAAAATACAAGGGAGTTGCCCGTCTGCTCTTGGAATACCAGTAGGGTAGCATGGGGTAAAACGCCCATGTGGGGTCAAACGCCCACCCTCGAAATTTCTCAGACAGCGTGACCCAGAGAGATATATGATGCTTTGCTAGCCTCCTCTCGTAAGCAGACGCCGTGTCTACGACAGAGAAGAATCCAGACCAAAAAGCAAGTTTTTCAGAATTATTTGTTTATTTCCTCTTTGTTTTCAGTAATTTCATCGATTCCTACTATTCAGTAATATGATATGCATCTCAAGTGAAACGAAAAGCTTTGTATTTGGCTGAAAGTAGAATGTCTCAGCTCCAAGCTAGTGATGGTGGAACCACATTCTGCGTCCACTTTCCCGCCAAATTCCACAAATATAAATAATCGGTCAGCCTGGGGCAAGACGCCCATCCCCTAATTGGGGCAAGACGCCCAGGGTAGGCCTCTTGCCCCGTTGTTCCAGTCTATAGCCTTCTCCTTGTTTTCAACTCAATGACAGTGACAATATGCGTGTGTGTTCGTGTATAGATATTCTTCTGTGTGTGTGTGTGGGTGTGGGTGTGTGTGTGTGTGTGTGTGTGTGTGTTTGAGACAGACAGACAGACAGACGAACAGACGGACGGACGGACGGACGGACGGACGGACGGACGGACGGACGGACGGACAGACAGACAGACAGACAGACAGAGACATGATATACTCGATATAATCAGAGTTCTTAAATTTACGCAAAGAAAAACCTAAGTAAATCTGACAGAGTTTTATTTTGCGAAGGTGTGGCAAAATGCTTCACACTAAGGGGCAAATCATTCTTTATTCAGTAGAAGTAGTTCTAGGTTTTTGACTGTTACTATTGCTGAAATGGTCGTTGTCAACCACATTCGGGGACAGAGTACTCGGAGTACTCTGTCCACGGGGACAGAGTACTCGGTCTTTGAAATCTCGTCCTTACAGTCACGTGACATACCGATGACCATGTGATATATCGCGACATGTTCTTCACTCGGCGATAAGTGTTTCACGCCGGCACTGTATTCAAATAGTTCAACAAATCTTGTCCCATTCGAACGTCGACCGCCATTTTGATAGGTAAACTGCCTGTTGTTGGCAGTCTCGTTCTCGTTCAAATGCCGAGATTTCAAAGACCGAGTACTCTGTCCCCGAATGTGGTTGACAACGACCATTTCAGCGTTACTATTATCTCTGCTTAGGTGAGGCAAATTTGCCTCACAGGTCACACTATGGGGCAAATCGCCCACCATGGGCGTTTTGCCCCCTAGTCATGGGCGATTTGCCCCATGCGTGGGGCAAGAAGGCCAAATAATTTTTTTCGATTTTTTACCTATTTTGTTTGTATTTTTTATATTATCCACAAATTCTTATAGCAGTTTGTAGCCTATGTAGCTCTCAATATTTAGAGCCTATTTTGAAGTGCCTCTGGTTTCAACAAGAAGAGCCAGCACAGTTCTTGCTTAAGGGGGGCGTTTTGCCCCATGCTACCCTATGCCGCAGGGTACTCTCCAGAACATGTCAGCCCCTGCCTCATTGGAAATTGGAACACGCCCGTAAGCGGTGTGTAATGGACGAAAATCCTGATGAAGGTAATGTGTCACATGCAACTCCCGAGACTCACGCTACCCCCGCGACTCCCGTGATGCCAGTGACTGTACACAAGATACCTGAAGAAACCATGCATCCAATGCAAGAAGATATGGAGAAAACCGCCGATGCGAAACGCACCTGACAATGATAGTAGCCTAACAGTGTGCAAAACAGTCCATGTGTCAATCGACGGAATCACGACAAAATCGTGCAGGGTGCTTTTGGTGGCGCCATGCATGTTTGGCCTGTCGACACACCCGAGATGTTTCGGCAACTAAGAGGGGGCATCGCTAGACTCACGTCTGTGCGGGCACGGTATGATGCCTGTGCTCAGCCGCTGACTTCCTACGTGGAGTGCACTGCATGTCCAGGTTCTGCTTACTGTCAGGAATGCTTCTCGAGGACCACTCACGGGAAGCACGCGTCTCCCAGGTATTTATAGACTGATTACCACCAATCTGCAGGATGCAGAGAAATGTACACCCATAAGCCTGATTTCAATAATCTCCATGTTCACTGCTTCATCTGAGAAATGGCCACTCTGAAGAAAACTGATCAAATGTCGTCGCTTATTGTTAGTTCCGTGAGTCACTTTGATGAGTAAGGTACTGGTTGTTAATTTTTACGAAAGGATTTGCACTCTTGCAGATTAAATCATTTTTGTGCATCTTGTGTCTTGAGGAGGGAGGCCTTTACCTAACCGGCTGCAGTCAATGATGGTGCCAAGCTACCTATGTGGCTTATGCAGTCGCTCTGCCCGGAGATTCTGGATGTGCCGTCTCCTAGGAACTTGTATTGGAATGCGTTAACTCATGTTGGACCAATTCGTCAGCAGGATTCTGGTGGCACAAAGTTTTCCTGTTTTGATTTGAAGACACGTCCTGTCCTTGTGTCAAATTTCGTTGCTTATAGTTATACATATATTAATTGCTTTATGTTCATTTTAGACTTCTTGCATATATTTTGCCGTGGGGCTTGACAATTAGGATTCAAAACTCAAATGTCTCTCTCTCTCTCTCTCTCTCTCTCTCTCTCTCACACACACACACACACACACACACACACACACACACACACGCGCGTACGTGGGGTTATGTACATGTATTTTAGCTTTGAAGCATGGTTAAAGCTTATTTTACGAAATGTAAATAAACTGGTCATTTTATACCATCATCACTCGTACACCTCTGGGTGACTAGTGCTTGAAAACTGTATATATGCTTATCAGTCTCTTTGAGAACTACTTTTGAGTTAGCCCTGACTCTACCAGATTATGTGCCTCAACCAGTTGTGAGGAGAAACGAGTTTTCTTTTAGTTGTGTGATGCTAAAAATGTTAATCTCTACTGTATCGATTTACGTAATACTGTACATAACATGTCTTAATTATCTGATGGGTCGTCGGCCGAAATAAACAATCAATCAATCAATCAATCAATCAATGTCTGTCTGTCCGTCCGTCCGTCCGTCCGTCCGTCCCTCTCTCTCTTTCTCTCTCTCTTTCTCTCTCTTTCTCTTTCTCTCTCTCTTTCTCTCTCTTTCTCTCTCTCTCTCTCTCTCTCTCTCTCTCTCTCTCTTTGGCGCGCGCGCTCGCTCGCTCTCGTCACTGTCGCGCCGCCATCAGAGCAGGTTGTTGTGGACTCGCGCTCTGTGTTGACCACCTTACGACTGGACATTTTCCAAGCACAGGAACGTCGTAATGAGTGAGACGTGGTGAACGAACATACTGATACGCATCTTTGAATTCACGTATGTTGACTCGAAAGTGTGTTGCGTATATATAACTTTCCCTGAGTTCCGTTGCACTCTGTTTCATCTCTGCTACGATGTAGCAGGCTCAGGTGTCTTGATTGGTTGGGTTTTTTAATGACTTAAAAAGCACCTTATCTTCAAAAGTAGAAGGTTTTGTATGCCTCATTGGATACATGAATCACCAAAATGATTTCACATTAAATGTTATCCCTCTTGATCGAAGTGACGTCTTAATAAGCATTAGGGTCGATTACCATTGATAGCAGAAGGGAAAACCATCACCGGTCATAAGGGAAGGTCAAGGGAAATTCCTAAATGTGTGTCGTCTGCAGCTTCGTTACAGGCATGGGTATAAATGCCAACGTTTACTACAGACATCAAACAATGACATACAACCCACTCTGCCATGGTAATGAGAGCACTAAAACATTCATTCAAAATTTGAAAGCGATTGGCACGTCTGCCACTTCCATGGCTGTAAACTCCATGGCTCGAAGCATGTTTACCGTGCAAATCTGTGGAGTGACTTTCATTCAATTCAAAGTTTAGCATGAGTCAATCATTTGCGACTACGGGCGCTGTAGTTTCATTGTTGCTAGGTACAGCAAGTGGCGCACTCTAGTGAGAAGCAGTTAGAGCGCCTTTTGAGATGCTCCAGCTGCTGCGCGACCTTGACAGGAAACTGACTTCTGCTATCGGGTGAAACGTCAACAAAGATCTTGTATCAATGATAATCGACTCTTATGCTTTCATGACGTTTTTTCTTCAATTAATAGTGACACAACTGAATATTAAATCATTTTGAGGATTCATGTACCCAAAGAGGGCCTCCAAAACCCTCTACTTTTAATGACTATGTGCAGTTAAGTGGATATATCTAAGTGCCGGGGTCGGTTGTACAGTTACTGAAAAGAAGAGTAGAAGACAAGCAACCGACTGTTTCTTTCATGAGCAAGTCTGGCCCTCAAGAGGGCCGTTTGGGGGTTGTACTGCCGCCGATGCGAGTAATCACCTGTACAGGATGGAGAGGCAGCAGGTTGGCAGGGGCGTGCAGCGATGCTCTGTATCCTTTTCGGCAAGCTTTCGAAGCTGAGGCTTCTTCATCAGGCCAAAGTAACAAGGCTGGCTATGGAATGGAAATATATAATGTGACAAGGGCAGGTGAAACACGTGCAGGGCGGCGAGGCAGTGAGGAGAGTTTAGTGAGGGAAGTCAGAAGGAGTGATCTGCACCAACATCACAGGGCGGGAGAGGCCACAACAGGGTAAGCACTAAAAGGGCGTGCGGGGACAGCTTCATCGATAGAGACTCAGGAGTCCCATGTCCCTATTGAGGCCATTCTCGTGGGTACGGAATTTGGAAATGAGTTTGAGCTCAGCCACTCTGCGTCGCTGTAGGTCCGTCAGTCCACCTCTTAGCACACTGACGAGCATGTCAGAGGTGGCGTGGCTCGGGAGATTGAAGTGCTCGGCCACCGGCAGGGGGGAACCGTTCCTGATGGTAGCGCGGTGGCTGTTCATGCGCTGGCGGAGCTGTTGGCTGGTTTCTCCGACATACCATGCGACCCTGCACCCTCTGCGGCAACGGATGAGGTAGACCACGTGGCTGGAGGAGCAAGAGTACTGGCCCCTTACTTGGTGTGTCACGTGGTCTCTGACTAGGGTGGTCTCGGTGCAGAGGATGGCACAGGTCGAACACCTGGCAGTCTTGCAGGGTTGTACGGCGGTGATTACCCGCATCGGCGGCAGTACAACCCCCAAACGGCCCTCTTCACGGCCAGACTTGCTCATGAAAGAAACAGTCGGTTGCTTGTCTTCTACTCTTCTTTTCAGTATGTGCAGTTAAGTCATTTTAAAAAAGCAATCGAAGGTCCTCAGTTTGCTACATCGTAGCAGAGACAAAACAGAGTGCAACGGAACGCAGGGTTTGATTTGGACAAGTCTGAGGAATGTGGCAGCACTGTCTTTTCGTCGTCCAGTTCGAGTACAAATGTCTGAAGAAAATCGCCGTCCAAGAAAAAAATACATCCATCAGCAGAAAGTATTCCGAAAAAGACGCAAAGGCTACCAACAGAAGCAAAAATCACCCTTCCCGTCATGATTTCCTGGTCATTAGTCGACTCCCCTTTCTGATCCTGAAATGAAAGACACCAGGTTAATGTGTGAAACATGTGTTGATCCAGATACCATACATGGACCTTGCACGACCCTGGCTTCACGATTCAAAACGCCTGAAGGGCCGGCGATCGCCACTGAAGACATCAGACAAGTCAAGTCCACACGAAACCGAAAACATTGCAATCAAAGCCAACCCCCATCGAAGACCGCCAGGCATGCCACCAGTGGTTCGTATGCTCGTGCGTCGACTCACGAGATGCACATTTCACGAATTCAACATGCTTTCCACGGAGTCGTGTTCGAGGGAAACTTTTACACGTTTGAAATGTTCAGGCAACTGGAAAAGGCGAGCATCAGCACCTGCTTCTGCTTGACGTGACGCATGTCCTTTGCCAGTACGATCATGGAGAACACGTTCTTCATGCAAAGGTGTGTGCTACTGTCGTGGCTACTTCGTGAGGGCAGAACATGTGGGTCACACTTCTGTGACGTAGAGAGTGCGAAGTGCGACATTCTTCCTCAGTCCCTTTACCCATCGTCTATAAAAGAGAAATAACTATTGTAAAAACGTTTTAGTCTTTTCGTTTGTTGCATGCATATTACTACGTCGCGCCATCCCGTTCGACGACCATATGTGATTGTCTTTGAGTTCTGTACAGATAGTCTATTGTTGATAGGTACACTGATGGTTCACAACTACTTACTGAAGATAAACTATTTACAATGTAACAATTATAGATAGTTGTGAGCACCTGCCTCAGATAAATACATATAACTACATTGGTCTTAGTTGATGCTGATGTGGTACCCGTTAGTGACAACCAACTCTTGACACCTCAATACTACTGGTACAGGGGTTAGACCTTCGAATTGTGAAGTTCTCATTGTTTTCGTTTGTTATCAGAGCTCTCCACTTACTAGAATGTATTTGCAGCTTGTTTTAGCCGTCAGTGTTGTGTGAATTCCACATTACCACTTGATTAGGAAATCTGTACTAGCAATGCATAGTTTCCATGAACAGAAAGGAGGCTGGTGATTTAATTGTGTTCTCTTTTATGAAATTCAAGCATTTTAATACTTTTTAGTGTTCAATTCAATTGTAATCAATCTTGTCTATGAGGAGGAAATCTTGACGACAACATTTCGAGCTCAGATTCTCTCTCTCTCTCTCTCTCTCTCTCTCTCTCTCTCTCTCTCTCTCTCTCTCTCTCTCTCTCTCTCTCTCTCTCTGTGTGTGTGTGTTTTGTTGATTTTCTCGTAATGGTTTTTGTGACCTTCCTCAACCCTGCACAACTTTTTCCGAGTCATATTACAAAATCTTCCTTAATTTCCCGTTGGAGAGATCCCATGATTGGAGTCTCGATTATTCATGGCATCTAAGCCAGCCGTCTTTGATGCTCTGACAGCAAGGTAACCACCATGTAGAGTTGTGTCCAGTTATTTTGCATCGTTAGTCTCGCTAGTGCAAAAGATCTCATTGTATTGTCTGACGAATAATCTGATTTTGACAAAGTTTGAGGACAACGGATTAAATACTGTAAATATCGATCTTTGATGTTCTGACTGTCTCTTTTACTCAATCCCTGTTTGTGTACGCACCATGTCGAACCAGATAGAAAAAGAGGTGGCTTTGAAGGACAATTTTCTTTCAGCTTGATTGTGATATATAATAGATGAGAGTTCACCTGCATTCGGCTCCTCTTTTGTTTGAAAGAGACGTCTCTCGTCCCGCATCAGGTATTTCATATTCGTTCCATCGATTTCTAGATGACGAACGAGGAAGGCGGAGATGAACGAAGTCTCTTACCCTGTCTGCGCCCATGTCAGATAGAGAGATCCCCCCTCCCCCTATCAATCGATAGCAATGCACGACTATTTGTGCCCCGCGTGGCAATCTGGCACCGAGGAATATGCTTCACGCTTTGCTACACAAACCCCGAAGGACAAAATCAGTGCGGATAGATATCCAGACTGCCTGCCGCCATTCGATCTGGACTCGGCGTTTATTCCGTCACAGGAAATTTGTCAAACGCTGAACAGCAACCATACAGGCCAAGATAGTCACGATGTTACGAACAAAATGCTGTGTCGAATGAAGCCCAGATTGTGCTATGTCATTCGAGTAGTTAATCATGGTCATATATTTTCTGCACAGGTATTTTTTTTTTCTACAACGTAATGCAGCATTGTTGTAACAAGGCGACCCAGTATCATGCAAAATACATTAATCAACAGCTGCATCAACAACAGCTATGGGGCAGGATGTATCGAGAAAACCAAAACCAAAACCAAAATCCCTCGCAATTACTCATCACCATGAGCTTCCCGTTGACAACAAGAAACATATTAGTCAATTCTAGCAAAACTACTGCAAGTATGGTGGATGGCTGTTATTTCACATAGTCACAGAACTATTTGCGAAATAGGCTACGTTGATATTGCAGTGGTCATTTTGATAAAGCAAATAAGTAACGGTACCGTCTGACTCGGTGAGTATTTAAACAGTCGGCGATTGTAATGTGCATCAAATCCTTTGCTCTCCCTTCATCACAGAATTGACAAGAAGAAGAATAAAGAAGTAAATAAACAGATTTTACATTCTGGATGACGTTCATCGGACCGGTTTACTCTTTGTTCGGTTTGTCGATTTTCATACCTAGTAACCAAACCATAACATTTCACGCAGATCGAGAAAAGTAAAAATTCAGATACACAAGAATGTTTCTTCCAAAATTCACTACGAATGAAAACCATTCAAAGTAAATATTAATACAATAATCACGCTCCATATCAGGCAGACGATGCGGACGATGAGCCAATCGAATGCTTTCTACTGAACTTTTTTAGCATAATGTACATAATATATTCTGATCTGAAGGTCTTGTGCAATGAATATTCACGCTCATGAATTATAATGACAGTAGGTAAGTCTC
>JAWQFJ010003197.1:157500-160000 GCA_034096865.1 Theodoxus fluviatilis | reverse complement strand
CACTCTCTCCCCCTTCCCCCTCCTCTCTCCCCATCATTCATCTCTACTCTATCCTCTCCTTCCCCACCCCTCCTATCCCTACTCTGTGTCTCTTGTCCCCATTCCCGAGCAGCTCTGATTGATGTACAGGGTGACACAAAAAAGTATCATCACCAAAATTCGAATAACGTTCGAAATATTACTCACATCTATACAAAACTTTGGTGACATTAGGTCAGGTCTATGTAGCAGACATCCCTAAAGTTTCACGTCTGTAATTCAAAAACTCTCTGTGTCACTGGCGATCCAAAATGTGCTCCAAGTGTGCTCCCTGGTGCTGCAAACACACTTGGATCCGTCGTGCAAAGTTCGCGATGACCCTCTCGCACTCCTCCCTTGGGATCAGGGGTTGTGCTACCCCAGAAAATGTTATTCTTACTGTTAACGTGACCTGACAACAGAAAATGTGCCTCGTCAGAAAACCAGACATTGTCAAGGAAGTCTGACACATCGTCGATCTTGTCGCAAAACCACCGACACATGATCACTCGCTTCCTCACGTCTTCAGGTGTAAGCTTTTGTTTAATCTGTATTCTGTAAGGATACAAATGGAGTTCTGAGATCAAAAATTCTCCTCACGGACTCCTAGTTGATTCAAAGAATCTACTCTCGGACTCCCGGTTGATTCAAAGATCTTGACTTCGACGGCGCACAGACTTGCTTGGGCTGCGGGCAACAGAATCTCTGACTGCAGCAACGTTTGGTGGTGTCCTTGATGATTTTGGTCGTCCAGAGTGTGATTGTCTGTTAGTGTCTTTACCATTTAGGTTTAGCACAGTCCCATGTGTTCTGAACTTGTTGACCCAACTGTAGATCGTCCCGTGGAGAGGAAATTCCCGACATTCGAACCGTTGTCTGAATTGCAGCTGAGCTGCATGAATAGACTTCAGCCGAAAATATGCCTCGACTATAAATGTCTTTTGCTCAGTGGTCCAAGGTAACTCGAAGTTCTACTTTGGTACACTCACAGAGCAAGGCTTCTTCTTGATGAATTGAAAAAATTAAAAGAATTGATTGAATATTTCAAAAGTTATTCAAGTTTAGGTGATGATACTTTTTTTGTGTCACCCTGTACAAGAGACAGTCAGTAGCAAACTTGTCATGGGAACTTTTGTAGATGGTCTACTGTGTGTGAACGAGTTGTAGCGTTGATTGTATGCCGCTACTTTAAAAATAAAACGAAATTGCATTGTGACGACCAGAGTAGAGTTTCATCAAAATTTTGTCAACGCATCATTTAGGTACGGGCAATTGACCAAGTACCAACTGCTATTGCAAGCACAGTAATCGTGTCTACTTTAATGAAAGGATCGTTGAGTATGTTTGTTGTAGAAACGTAAGGCGCACATGTACCTTCAAATCTTATTTTGTGCTCTGTAAACAATTTCCATTAAAATCGAGAGCTGACAGCACACAAAACATGCATGACATCTTATTACGCTTGCAGGTAAACCAGTCACCACATCAAACCTAATGAGAGTCGCTACGGGAGCAAACGACTTCTGTGTCTGGCCATACAACATCTCAAGCTGAGCAACGCAACACTGTTTGCTGCTTCATAAGACAAATTGCTAGAGTTGCTGCAACAGAGATGCATACAAGCAATCCCTATATCCGCTGTGATATTTGATACCTATCAGATCGGTTATCGTTTTTTATGAAGGATAAGACATATTTGTCTTATTCTCAGAACCTGAGATGCGTCAAATAATGAATACTAATATCCACCGAAGACGTGCATGTCGTTTTGTTACTACCAACATCAGCGGTGCAACTGTGCAGGAGCGGACGAGGGGGGGGGGGGGGGGGGGGGGGTCCGGGGTTTCCGGAACCCCCTCTCCCAAAAAGCAAAAAAAAAAAAATTCTGTTAAAAATGTGTTGCCTGAAACTGGCAATGATCATCATCAGAATGCACCAGATTGCACCATTTTGTAGCCTTCTTTCCCCCCCCCCCCGCGTTGCTAAAAAAAGGTTTGGACCCCCCCCCCCCCCCCAATGAACTGCTCCGCCCCTGTTGTGTGTACATGTTTAGCAAACTTCGACACTTGGCAGGTAGCTTAGATTAGGTTACAGGGCAGTAACTCAAATTTCACTTTTCGCAAATTTGACTGAAAGAAATTAATTAATTAATCAAGTCGGTTTCAAACAGTTTAAAAAAACTTATCGTGTATTGGCGTTATATCGAGATTATTGGGGTAAATCATGATATCAACCCATTCTAAAGTGTACACCCAAAATATTGCAGTAAAGCAACTCAGATAAAGGGTGATGTATACAATCAAATATTCCTTAACAATATATCGATGCATCGAAAGAGGACTACTCCATACAAAAAGAAAGGAATAAAGATAGAAGATCAATCCTCAACGTGCAGCCTTTTGAGTGATATTTCCCCCTCAATGGGATGCTTAAGTCTAACTGGGATGCGAATGGGGAATATGTTGAAGTGCAAAGGACATGC
>JAWQFJ010003197.1:137500-152500 GCA_034096865.1 Theodoxus fluviatilis | reverse complement strand
CTGTCTGTCTGTCTGTCTGTCTAAATGTATGTCTAAATGTCTGTCTAAATGTCTGTCTAAATGTCTGTCTGTCTCTCTAAATACCTGTCTCTCTAAATGTCTGTCTCTCTAAATGTTTGTCTCTCTAAATATATGTCTCTCTAAATGTCTGTCTCTCTAAATGTCTGTCTCTCTAAATGTCTGTCTCTCTAAATGTCTGTCTCTCTAAATGTCTGACTATTTATGTAAATGTCTGTCTGTCTTGATGTCTGTTTATATGTGACCCGTTTTCACAAACTGAGTCTCAACTCGCACGCAGCAAAAACGCAGTAGAGTCTGACAAAGGTGATAAGGGGGGTTTTGTGCATTTTGACGTTTTGGCAAAACTGAATATTACATACACTTACTTTTTGTGATCGAATGATGGAAAGTTTCATTTTAACTTAAAAACACCCAAAATTGCACTTTATTGCACCTACCCATTCTAAAGTATTATACATTTTCTTCCTCCGTTTTGCATTTTTAGTTGAATAATATTTATTTGTTGTCAATATCAAATCCTCTTCCATTTATTTATTATTCTATGTTCAGAAATAGATTTTTTTAAGCAACCTGCCAAATTTTCAGCTGATGCATGCATTAAAAAGACCCATTGTTAAGAAAAAACTGTGGATGAAATTGTTAAATCTTTAAGCCTTGATTTCTCAAAATAGCCGTCAGCCCATCACCTCTCTTTGAGCGAGCATAGCTTGTTCCATTTTGGGGATAGTAGTTTGATTTTTTTATATCAAAGGGAGAATAACTTTTTGCAGAATTTGACAATACAAATATCCTCAAAATCTAATTATTGCGAGTTAAGGCTCAGTTTGTGAAAACGGGTCACATATGTCTAGATGTGTGTATTTCTGTCTGCCTCGATTCTTTGTTGCTTGCCTCCATAATACTATGCTTCAGTCCTGCCCTTTTATTCTGATACAGCCACCACAATCGACAGGCCCATCGTGAAAAGCTCTCCTCAAGCTCAAGTCTTTTCTCTGCAAAGTTGCAAGAACAAAGATTACACCCTGACAATGAGCGAGTCCACGGCAAACGTCGCCCTCGCATGGCGAACAATGGACGTACGACGCATGAGCTAAAGTCAGAAAAGGAGAGAGATTACGTCATGAACCGAAGAAGAGTCTGAACGTGAGGCAGTCAGAGACAGACTGAGACGTGAGTCTGGGTTACTTTGCTTGCTTGAAATCGGGAGCCAATTTAGTCAGGAAAGAGGTTACTTTGGAAACCATTTGTAAGATTCACGCTCCCAAGAGTTACTTATAAACTAAATTTCAATACGTGTTTAGCGTTTTTTAAGTAAATACAATTGCTATAGTAGAGCTATATAAAAGAATGCATCTAGAATTTAACACCAGGCCGCAATAAAGAAATAAATATGTAATGAGAAAACCACAAAAGCAAACCACATTTGCAGGCAGAAATACAGAACAGACGTCATCGGTTGTTTTGCCATCGAGGAAGCATCAGAAACAGAGTAACGAGGCAATGAATAGTAAAACTCGCCGACGAGGAAGATTAGCCCTTTGAAAGCCCGTTTCGAGCTTGACTATGTCATTTTACGACACGCGGACGGCGCTAATGACGTCATTCAGACCCGATCGCCAAACAAACGCAGGCACGATTCGCCTCCCTTGAGAGGAACAGTCGAGAACGGCAACTGCGCATGCTCCCAGAGAGGGCGCTGCGCTCTCCAGTCCGAATCAATCAAGCCATTCTGGTCGCGCGCTGTCCAAACACTGACATCGACCTACCAACAACGGCTGTCATGGCAGCCACAACCACAGCCCTCGCCTGTCGGTGGCCTGACTCCATAGTTCAAAGCAAAACGTCTCGACAGTGCACGCAACCAGGGGAGGTGGGGAGGGGGTAGGGAGGGGGTGGGGATGGGGGGTGGGGAGGGGAGAGGGATGAAGGGGGGTTGTGTATAGGATAAGGTGGTGGTTAGCAGGTGGGCAGAGGGGTGGGGGTGGGCGGAGGAAGGGACGGAGGTTCGATGGAAGAGAGGGGGAGGGGGAGGGGAAGGGGGTGGGTGGGGGTTACATGGGTTTACGCAATCGTTTAACATGCGAAAGGGCTGCAATATGAGAAGGGGGAACAATTCAGGGAAGAAGTGGGGGTGAGTGACGCATGAGTTCGGAACAGGGTGGTGGTTTGCTGGTGAGCAAGGAGGGAAGGTAGAGAGAGGGGTGTATGGTTGATAAAGGGAGTGAGATTGGGCGGCGAAGACGGTTAGATTTGTGAAGTAAATGTACGTGGGTTTTTTTTTCCTCTTTAAATTAACATGCGAAAGAAATCGCAACAGAGAAAGGGAGAACAATATACATGTAGTGAAGGAAAGGAGGACAAACTTCGAGGCGTAGAGGAACGTGTTGCGGTGAAGGCTGTATGGATGGAGAGGGGAGGGAGAAGGAGCTAAGGGGAAGCACAGTGAAGAAGGGAAGGAAGTTAAACTGGAGCAGAGACCTCAACGTCCATTACACGTAGCATCACTATAAAACAAATTCCGGCACCACATCTTCGCTGAAGTGCATAGTGTGGCTCGCCGAGATTCGCTTTTCTTATTTAAACGTGTTTCTTCGCCAACCGTCACGAACGTTTAACTCTTGCTTCCAAATCAAATGTTGTAAAAGGCAAATATGATGCAATGCTTTTTTTAATAACACGCGGTGGACGCAGTGAGCATTCTCTCAAAGAAAAAAGATCCTCGTTATCACCATACACTCGTCCGATAACACTTACGTGCTGTTAGAACGATTCTCACTCAAGTCTTTGCGGTCTCTACGAAACCTAGGGCTCATTGCTTGCCCTAGGAACCTTGCAAGACCTTGCGAAGGAAAGGCCGGTGTCAGCATATATCAACATGATGGAAGCTGATTTAAAGGTAGACAAATGTTTGACATATGTTGACACAGGCCCATTATTTGCCAACTAGGTAGGCTTAGCAACGCACCACAGCAATCTCCCTGCAGTGGATGACGTCATACAAAGATGCTTCCATTTCACCAGAGCCTCATTTGGACGAATAATCAATGAACCGTATCGAAACTCACTCAAGCTGGAGATTTCCAATCAGGTGCCTTTCAGGCGTGCATTGCGTGACTGTGAATGAAATGCCACCCCATTGGACTCGCTCCAAGCAAGGGTCCAACGGGTGACGGGGCTCATGGCGTCATCCCCGTGGAAGTGGGAAAATATGTTGAAAAGATGATTGTGAACCTGATTTATACTACGCTATTCACGTATCGTTTTAGAAGTCTTGCGCATTCCAAAATGGTGAAACTAACAATTGCAAATTCCACGTTCGCAGACACACATTCACACGTACACATTTACCGATGCACACATTTTCAAACACACACACACACACACTCACATGCATGCACGCACTCACACAAATACGTACACGCACAGAAACTTGTGCATGCAAGTAGAAGAGCACTGGACCATTAGGTGGTCTGACGACCTCGATACGTGCGTGCGTCTCCATTTTGTTGCTGATATTACAAGCACAGTACCTACTCACCTCGGGGGTCTCTATTGACAGAGCGGCGAGAGCTTGGTATTACACGGGAAAGCTTCTCGGCGTCCTTACTGAGCATGCTCCGCGTATCACTCGCTATTGTGTCAGCATGTTCGCAATCCCCATTCGTTGCAGTTCATCTGGGATCAAAATGTTAATCCGAGAGGCGGAAATGTATCCATGCTCCCCCAGAACTGATCGATACTGTTCAATGGGATTCGGCACACATGTGATGACAGGCCAGAGGGTAGACCCGTTTAGAGGGGAACATTAAAATCTCTTCCATTATCAAGCAATCACATTCTAGAACGAATTACTGGTTACAAATCCCGTTAAAACCAGTCCGTGAGGCGTATTGAAGAATTTGATGCCAATATCAAGCTTTATCGACATTTATGTAAAATGGGTTCAATGTTGACGAAGAAAGATGTTCGTATACGCGAATTATCATTATCGATTAAAGGAATAATGTTTCCATTTATAGGTGGCAGAATCAGATTTTTAAACGTGACAATAATCAAGTCAGTAGAGCGCATACGACAGATACGTTTTCCTGGGCTGAAGCTGTTTTTTTGTGGAATCCCCAAACAGAAATATACAGGGAAAGAGGAACCGATTGCATCGCATCCGCTATCCTTAGTGTACAACCCTATTTCACTCCAGCATCAACTTAAATTAAGAAATATTACAAAATTCAGTCGGTGAAGTTAAAAGCGTCTACTCTATGGCACACGAAGGAGAATACGTCGATGTCATATTGTGGACGTGAAACAAAAACAAGTACACACTTCTTTCACTTCCAGTGCAGTTGCAGTCTCAGGCTGCAAGACGCCACAAGAACAATAAAATGCATGGCGACAAGGTAAACCTCAGCATGGCGTGTGCTACACATCATTGTGTCGGTAAAAGATTCCTAGAGAATAATATTCTGCGTTTCTACAACCAAACAAAAGATTTTCATTTGCATGGCCTAAAATTGATCGATAAAGATAACTGTCATAATTGTTTCGGGGCAGGACCGCCGGACTGTTCAAACAACGTTGCTGGGTTGGTCAATATGAGGAGGGATTTGCACACCGCGTGTCAGCTTGTATTTGCAATGTTCTCCACGCCGAGTCCAGTATATCTACTTTTGTTGAGAAAACTCGTTTGCATACAAGCGTCGAACGTGATCCACTGAATGACATTCCGAAAAGTGATTCTAGTCCTGCAAACAGAAGGCGGGAACGCAATCTTCCTAGGAGAGCGGAGAGAGCAACATCCTTTGTGTAACTCTGTCAAGTCCACACGCCTCTGGCTCTGTTCGTCCGTCCGTCCATCCGCCCATCTGTCTGTGTGTCTGTCTTTGTGTCCATCCGTCCATCTATCTGTCTGCCTGTGTCCGTCCGTCCGTCAGTCCGTCCGTCCGTCCGCCCGCCCGCCCGCCCGCCCGTCCGTCCGTCCGTCCGTCCGTCCGTCCGTCCATCTGTTTCTCTGTTTCTCTGTCTCTCTGTGTGACTGTCTGCCTGCCTGCGTGTATACACACACACACATATATATATATATATATATATATATATATATATATATATATATATATATATATATATGCACACATACACACACATGCAGACTGCGCACGCACACACACACATCTTTTTCCTCCTCCCTGCATGAACAAGTGCATATCTCATAGATGTGCCGCTTCGACTTTACCCAGGAAAAAAGCTCCTCTCATTTTAAAAATCCTGTTACGGAGCCGCACAACTCCTGTGAAATGAAAGCAGACTCGCAAAACATCGTCTCTAGAGGAAATCATGCGAAAAAGAAAATGTTTGGAGTACAGAAATCAACTGAAAAGAAAAGAAGAGTAGAAAACCTACACACATGTACCCCTAACTCCACCTTATCTCATTATCTACACCATCTCACTTTACAATACACGGCAAGGAAACATGAACAAAGTGCAATTAAAAACATAAAAACATCTGAATTCGAGGGTAAAACAGAAAAATGTGGTGTTCAGTGTATTTAACTTGATGCAGGAAATTATTCAACAAAAATCATTTGTTCTTCTCAAAAGAGCTGCCTTGAACATGTTACCCTGGTCACCACAATGTTTGAGAACAATAATTTTGAATTTGACAGCCGAGGTGTTTTGCACCGTAACCTGACTCCAGCGGTGAGATTCGCAACAACAACAACAAAAGGTGTGTTGTGCTAGTGTAATGTTCTTATTAGTTGCGTGTGTGCCAATAAAGTACGTTCTATTAATACCCACTCGCAACTCGACTCAAAAGGGTCGGTTCGTTCTCGTGTAACAGGAGTTGCTTCCCTTGGTCTAGCACTCTCATGTCGCTAAGGACAATCTTTACGGTATCCACATCTATGGAAAGCAATGGATTGAGTGAGAGATACAACTTTGCGAAGTTGCCGTCAGTGAACTTTTTTTGGCGGGGATGGGGGTGGGGATGGGGTGTGTGTTTCCTTTAGTATGTCAGGGAGAAAGCAACAAAAGACCATTATATGTCAGAAGATGAACTCGTTCTATCAGACCCGCCGTATATTACACGCGACAAAATAAAGAAAACAACAAACCGAAATTTAGCATCATGCAACGGACAGTCAGAAATGTCTACGATAATGCACTTGAGACCCCCTGTTATCTGAATCCTGATGCAAAATAGATGTACATTGCTACATCTCTTGTTGTTTGAGGGTCTGTTCCCTCGATTAAATGAACACAGCCTTCCAGGGCATTACTTTTTAGATGTCACTTAGTATATTAAATTCGGAGTTATGATAAAGAAGTCATTACGCTCAGATAAGACATTTTCTTCGTCCTCAGCTGCTGTGCGAAATGTACACTTAGTATCCAATGCTGCCTGCAAAGCGTGGAATCATGCAAAGGAATCGCGGAATTTCTTAATGGTAAGAGTAGAAAGATAGTCTTGTATGCTACAGTGATCTTTAAATAATGCATACCAGTAGTATCTAGCCCTAGTTGCACATTTTCAATGGCAGAAGATTAATCTGTTTCTAATGATGGAGTCAATGACTTTAGACTTTCAGAAAGTTCTTCACACTTCAGCGAGAGTTGTAGGCGACAGCACCACGTCAAGAGGCTTTGCTGCATTTCTTTATATTACGATTGCAAGTTTGGTCTCGACAACGATTTGACTGCAGAACCAGGACACGTGGTTTCTATTGCAAGGGGAGAGAGACTCCTTAATCTTCACCACGACGCTATGTTTTTCCGGCATAGTGTTTTCAGCAAAATCATAGCTGCAATGCCCACGCATAACGACTCTGATTTTGAAAACAATCTTCTTACAGTTTTTAACACAGATGAGATGTAGTGCTGACGTGCCGCTTACATTTTCCTTTTCGGGAGTTGACGCAACAAGGTGACCATGTGCATGATGACACATTTGCACACAGGACAACTTCTTACCTGTTCGTCCATTTGGAGGTGGCAAGTTTTTCTTCTTGCCTTTGCCCTTGCCCTTGCCTTTCCTCTTCCCTTCTCCGCTCTCCTCGTCTGCCTGAGGCAGTCGGTCGTCCTTGAACTTGACTTCTCCCCTTTCGTCTGTTGCCTTGCCTGCCCCTCCAGCCTTTCCACGCGACGTGTCGGGTTTGCTGGAGTTGCCTCCCCTGCCATGCACGGGCGCTGAAGCCGCTCCGACTTCCGCCGTTTCCGTTCCCATGGCGACTGCCGCAGGGCGTCCTTAGTGACTCGTCTCAACCTGGAGAGGAGAGACAAAGAACATGGACGTGAATGACGGAGTATAAGAAAAAACACCACGTATGATATAATGTGCATCTACTTAAGTTTGCAAATTGTTATAACGGATGCATGTATCCGAGGTTGTCATAAAGTTTTAACAATTTCGGTTTGTGTTCCTGATTCAACAAAGCGTTGTTTGTTTTCTTTGTTATTTTGTACTTGTGCTCGTTCATTTGGTCGTTCATTCCATCCTTCCGTTCTTTTAAATGGTTGATAGGTTGGCTGGCTAGTTGGCTGGCTGGTTGGGTGAATGGATGGATGGATGGATGGATGGATGGATGGATGGATGGATGGATGGATGGATGGATGGATGGACGGACGGACGGACGGACGGACGGATGGATGGATGGATGGATGGATAGATGGATGGATGGATGGATGGATGGATGGATGGATGGATGGATGGATGGATGGATGGATGGATGGATGGATGGATGGATGGATGGATGGATGGATGGATGAATGAATTTTTTTATATTCTTTATTCAGCACAATATCTTACAACACAAGTCACGAAGCAAGTAGCGCCGAGTGAAGAGGGAAAAGCTTAAGACAAACACACACACACACACACACACACACACACAGAGAGAGAGAGAGAGAGAGAGAGAGAGAGAGAGAGAGAGAGAGAGAGAGAGAGAGAGAGAGAGAGCACCCACAAACCCCCCTAAAAACCCTCCATCTCCCCACACACCCTTAATCTTGCCCCTCCCCCATCCTACTGCCCCATCACCAGAATGGATGGAAGAATGGTTGGTTGGTTAATTGGCTGGTTGGCTGGCTGGTTGGCTGGGTGGGTGGGTGGCTGACTGGTTGGCAGGCAGGCTGGCTGGCTGGCTGGCTGGCTGGCTGAATGGCTGCTGGCTGATTGGTTGGCTGGTTAAATGGCTGGCTGGCTGATTGGTTGGGTGGCTGAATGGCTGGCTGGCTGAATGGCCGGCTGGCTGAATGGCTGGCTGGTTGATTGGTTGGCTGGCTGAATGGCTGGCTGGTTGATTGGTTAGCTGGCTGAATGGCTGGCTGGCTGATTGGTTGGCTGGCTGAATGGCTGGCTGGCTGATTGGTTGGTTGGCTGAATGGCTGGCTGGCTGATTGGTTGGCTGGCTAAATGGCTGGCTGGCGAAATGGCTGACTGGCTGATTGGTTGGCTGGCTGAATGGCTGGCTGGCTGAATGGCTGGCTGGCTGAATGGCTGGCTGGCTGATTGGCTTTTTGACTTACTGGCTGAGTGGCTGGCTACCTGGCTGGTTGGCAAGCTGGCCAGCTGGCTGGCTTGTTCTCAGGCTGGTTGACTGGCTGGCTGTCTAGTTGGCAGGCTGGTTGACAGGCTGACTAGCTGGTTGGCAGGCTGGTTGACTGGCTGGTTGGCAGGCTGGTTGACTGGCTGGCATTTTAGTTGGTTTCTGATTCACGGGGTCATTGGTATTGCCGTCACTGGTACATCTCCGACACTTAAGTCACAGCGCCAGTCAGAAACAAAAGTATGATGATATCTACTGTCTCTTCTCAGAGAACATTTATTTGATTTACACAAAGCAGTAAATCCATTTATGCATGGTAAAATGTACCGCCGAAAGGAGCTCTTGAGCATTAACACCGCTCTGCAGGTAGTTGGTCGAAATGCGCTTTAGCGCAATTTCTGCACTAGCCGCTGCCGTTTTGAATTTACTCTACAGCCTCCTTGATCGAGCTTTGTGCATAAAACACACGTTCCCCGCCTTTAATGTTGTGCAAGGGTTTGCTAAATCATTGCGCAAGCAACTGGGTCTGTCACTAGTAGCTTCGGAAATTCCGCTTCGATTATTGACACACACAACCACGAGAGCTAGGTTAGCGATATTGATATCGATATGACTGATGTGGCGCCCTCTCATCAATATCTGGCTGCCAAACCTCTCTGCACTTTACCCTAGAGTCCCTGGGCCAAACGATTCATTGGTGTTGGGCACTCGCCTTGCGGAGGCTGAGGAGCATTCCGACCTAATGCAAGTCAGCGGTCCAATAAAGCATTGATGGTAATACAGTATGGCCTGACTGTTCTTACCGATGTCTAATTCTACTCTGGTGGAAAGCTGCACTGAAGGTGAAGCATCTTTCCCAAGGACTAGACTCTGGGATTAAATCTTCTAGGAATGGTACGTAGTCGCGTCGGAAATTTTCCCATTATCAGTCATAATAAAAGCTGAAGACTGCAGTTTATGTGTGTGTGTGTGTGTGTGTGTGTGTGTGTGTGTGTGTGTGTGTGTGTGTGTGTGTGTGTGTGTGTGTGAGTGTGTGTGAGAGAGAGAGAGAGAGAGAGAGAGAGAGAGAGAGAGAGAGAGAGAGAGAGAGAGAGAGAGAGAATGAGAGAGAGAGGGAGTCGGGGCTTATTTTCTGTTTCTTATATCCTAACAACTGAGGATTTCCGGTCACTTCCTCACGGACTTCAAGCAAATTGCACACGTCAGTTAAGTAATAATACGATACTCTCCTTCCTTAACGAAGTCAATCTTCATGAGTAACAAAGTTATTCACATCAGTATCACACCATTATTTGCCATGATTTGCCGGAGGAAATGGCGAGTGAAGGCTGGGTATTAAGTCTTCTGTTTCAAAGGTAGATTAGTGCGGTGATGTCTCTTGGGGCAGGTTGCGGGCTGGTTGCGGGCTGAGGGACTGGATTGCTGTTGCGCATGGTTTGGCATCGACCTTCCAAAGGGTTGGAACGCAGAGTGGGAACTGAATGGCCTGACCCCGTCCCGGTGGCATTCGGTGTGACCTCTTTCACTGCTTGAAGTCACTCCTGGCCCAGATGCTGAAGCAGGCCTCGAAAGGCCAGCATCCAGGGGTTTCTGCTGATGAGGGAGCATCGATACAGACGTCATGCGCGTGATATCCCCTCCCCCTATTTCACACACGATGAAAACTACTTTGAACGAGTACAGTCACACAAGAAAATCTATTCACCAGTTTGGAAATGTGATAATTCTGTTTTTCAATTATGCGTGCCTAAACACTGTCCACATCACCGCTCTAGCACGCAAGTGACGACATTAATATTTTCTTTCCATGCCTTTTGTACGAAAGTGACCTTACTGCTCTAATACGCTTCAGCGAATAGCGGTCGCACCGAAAGCAGAACTCATTCCGCATGACGTCAGTGTATTTCAACAGAGCGGAGCAGGCAGAACTGCTTGGCATTCAGAAGTATTGTGCACCTTGTCCACTCGCTCGATGCCTAATCTACGGGCTGGGGTAGGATGGTGATATGGAGTCTTTGATAAGGACCGTAAGCGCCTCACCTCAGAGGGAATACACTATTATTGTAGCCTAACAACGTTACTAGGCGGCTGGGCTGCATCCGAGTAGAAGCAACAAAACAGCGTTAATGTTTTAAGGTAATAGCGTTCTAACTGTGGCTTTCTGAGCGTACTGAAAAGCAGCCACACGTGCTTGCATTTACACACTCGTTACGTAATTTTGATTAAGTAAGAATTTAATATAGTTTGAAGTCTCGGTGCAGGTTTTGTTGTTGTTGTTGTTGTTGTTGTTCGTCTGAACTCTCATAGCTGAAACAGCGGGCTTTCGGGCGCAGTGCAGGGCAGGGCACATTTATCACACACGATGGCTGGGCATCGACGTCGCACCCAGCAACAAGCGTGCTCTCTGTGAGGACTATGTGATGTTGTTCTAGGGAACGTACATGCCTTAGGCAAATCTTCTCTGGGGTTTAGAGTTTCCTGTCCTTTCTTTACCCAGTACTTCCGCTTAAAGCAAAGATTCTGACTGAAGAATGACAGCCTGTACAAATTCCGCTCAGTTGTTTTTTCCATTGCAGCAGTACGTGTATTCTGCTATAAAGATCGCTGCTCATATTTTAATGCAATCGTAGTATCGTGAATTATCAACTATACGTGTGTTATTCTGCGACAGCGCGTTGGTCATGACAAAACTTAAATTAACCAAACATGTCTCTCAGTACATGTGCCTTACTCTGCCATGAGGTCATTGCAACTGGGATGATACAATATGCTAAGTGTCAAAATACACGAGACGATAAGAGGAAACGTTCACAAAATAATTATTCAAGGATTCAAAGTTAGGAATGGAACGGTTCAAATGAGAGAGGGGAATGTGAAGTTTCTCTCCATGATGATCAGTGTCTATTTCGCAAAGCCATTCGTTCTGGGTTAGCAGTACTTTACATTGGCAGTACATGTATAACTGGTTGATTTAGTCTCAAAAAGAAGCAACGTTGCCGAATGTTCATTTTGAACTTGCAGGTGGGCTGTTTGATGAAGTGCCCGCCTAAGCACAGAGACACCATACTACTTGTGGAATGTTTTGTCACTGTCTTGTCATGAACAAAAAACGTGCTGAAAACTGTATAGTTTAAATCCGAGATCTAGATTTCTGAACGGAAGCTAGCGGTTGATACCTTTACTCATTCAGCGTGGCTGAGACTAGTGAATATAGTCTCAGCAACAGGTTGGTCACGTGATAGCCTTAATTCTTCCATAACTTGCATACCACCGTTCTGAACACAAAGTCTCAGCCACGCTAATGGCATATCACATCGTCAGTGTATTCCTCCGCTTGTTGTGATACACTCGATACTGGCAGCCATGTTTTTCGTCAATTCATTTTCTAAACATCGATTTCCCATAAATGTAAAACTTGTATGCGGTAAAATTCGAATCACAAGAGTGTAATATTGTGAACTCTACTAAGTATAAGGACTTTGAATACAACAGCAATAGTTATACATCATTTAGCGAGTAAGGCAACCTATCCCGTCTGCATAATCTTTTCGACCGATACACACAGAAAGTGAGAAACCCGCTGAGTGCTATTGCTGATGAGGAATCATTAATTTAATGTATGCTTAGAAGGATTAAACTAACAAAAACTGCTTCTGAGCTATCCGATAATATCGAGCTTCGGAATCGGACGGATTCCTACAGAAGAAACTTCCACTCGACACAACACAACACAACACAGACACAGACGGAATGTAGGTTAAATCGCTTACTGACTCCATCAGTCGATACAGGAATGATCGAAGTAGAGCTCGTCAAACAGTGTGAAGGTAGTTAGACCACAGGTTCCGGCCAGAAAGCATTTACTTGCGAGAGTATAACCATAGATTCACGAAACCAGCCCGGAGCCATAGGTATTCTTTTCGCTGCGTTTATAGTAGGTCGAAAGATTGCGTGAATTACTATACACAATCGCACGTGCTCAAGGCAGTTTGCAACCTTTTGACGACGTTCGCGCTAAAAGTAGTTCTCAAATGATTTCCTGAAAATCTCATAGATTAGTTTTATTAGAACACCACATTTGTGTTTATCTATCGGGATAAATAATTGGAGAGAAATAGAATCGTCTCTTTTTACTCTCAATGGTCTTTTGATCATGTTGAATTTTGATTGGTAAAATCATTGGAATGTGGACCCAAAGTCACATGACCAACCTGTGTCAGAGATACTATGATCTCTGTGTTCAGAATGACCTTTACTATGTGTCTAGAATTGATAGCGATGACTTTGCAGGAATGTTATTGTCTGAGAGAGAGATCAATGAGTTTGCACAGGCATTACTCCGTCGATATTTTTGGTTTTTCATCTCATTTCACATCGCCCCAATGATGTTCTTCTTTTCACACTTATCTTTTATCTATTACCTATTTTACTTCCAAACTTTCAGCTTCGACCAGATTTTTATTTCTTCTCACACTTTTTCTCATTTTGGCTTCTTTCACCCATGACCCATGGAGGATTCCTTTTTCAACTGATTCATCCATTTACCACTGCAAACATCCTAATCTTAAAATGTACAACCCCGAAAGGGAACGTTTATGCCCCGATGAGAGGCGAGCGTAGTTTCAGTGCATATGTCTGCATGATTGTTCCCATGAGCTGCCACCAGAGCGAACATTCCTCTCTCCAACCATGCGAGCCGTCGTCACTGCACCGGATAACCCTGTCACTGGAAATCCAATCAACTGATTTAGCCTCATGCGTCCATAATCAATTCCTTTTCAACTTGGATGTACAACGACTGATATGTGGTGGTTCAGATAGAAAATAGACGTGAGAAGGTAAGAATGGTCTCGAACGTCTGTAATCGCAGAGGAAAATGAGTGCACGCATTATCGCCGTGATATTTGGTGAAAGATGGTGACATCAAAGGCATTCTGAACACAGAGATATACTATCTCTGACACAGGTTAGTCACGTGACTTCGGCTCCATATTCCAATGATTTAACCTATCAAAACTCAACATGATCAAAGACCATCGAGAGTAAAAAGAGACGGTTCTCTTTCACTCCAATTATTTATCTCGATAGATAAAGACAAATTTGGTGTTCTAATAAAACTAATCAATGAGATTTTCAGGAAATCATTTGAGAACTACTTTTAACGCAAACGTCGTCTACAAAGTTGCAAAATGCCATGAGCATGTGCGATTGTGTATACACGTGTATACACAATCTTTGGAACTAGTATAAACGCAGCGAAAAGGATTCCTATGGCTCAGGGCTGGTGGCATGAATCTATGGTTACACTCTCGCCAGTAAATGCTTTATGGCCGGAACCTGTGGTCTAACTGCCTTCACACTGTTTGACGAGCTGCTGGAGTCCACGCTTTGCTGCCAATCCGGTCAAGAATCGGAACGGTTGACTCATTTGCATACAATCCGGCCCGGTTCTTGTCCGTAGGGCAAGCTCTATTCCCCGACCCGGTCTTGACCGATTCGTATGCCGAGTGACACGAGAACGACAAGAATCTCGCGACTAGTTGCCAATTTACATGGCGGACCTGTCTCCGCTTCGCGCAGAAAACAGTGTATTTGGGGGGATACTAAAACCCCATCCAAAGAAAATGGAAGCCATGAACAGCATTAATTTATAAAAGCTGTATGTTGAATGCATCAATAGGTCGTGAAAGCTCCTACATTGTAAAATTGGAAATGGGGGTCAATGCACCTTCACGCGAAAGCATCTGTCAGCGGCTTTCGTTGCGTGCTTGTTCGCACAGAAAACGCTGATTTTTGGGGATAATAGAAACCCATCCAAAGAAAATGTAAGCCATGAACAGCATTAATTTATTAAGGTTGTATGTTGAATGCATCAATAGGTCGTGAAAGCTTCTATATTTTACAAATCGAATGCAGGTCACACGCATAGAGCTACATGTCGAAGCGTCGTTGCCATAGCTCGGCAAAGGGACGTAACTCTAAATTCTGACCTTGCTTCGCGTAAATGAAAATCGCTCGAGTGCGCGGTCTCGGTGTAATCGTTGCGTGTGGCTGTCAACCCGATTTTTACACGCACGGTCAGACCGGATCGGGAGCAAAATCGCCTTGAAAACCGGTACATGTATAGGCGCCCTAAGTGATTTAACCAACATTCCGTCTGTGATGAACGTTGATTGAGTGGAAGCTTCTTCTGTAAGAATCAGTCCGATTCCGAAGTTTGATATCATCGGAGAGCTCAGAAGCAGTTTTTCTAAGTTTAATCCTTCTAAGCATACATTAAATTAATGATTTCTCATCATTAAAAGCACTCAGCGGGTTTCTGGGCGTATCGGCCCAAAATATAATGCAGACGGGATAGGTTGCCTTACTTGAACAATGAAGTATAATTGTTGCCGTTATATTCAAAGTCCTTATCATGAGTAGAGCTCACAATATTA
>JAWQFJ010003197.1:97500-130000 GCA_034096865.1 Theodoxus fluviatilis | reverse complement strand
TGTGAGTCATCACCGAGGACAGAAATACATTAAAGTAGCACGCAAGCTAAGGTTTAAACCGCGCTTTGTAACGTCTCCGGCATTTGAATGAAACAGAAGTGTTTTGGGAGTCACCGAGCTAGAGCACTTGAAGGTATTATGTCTTACCATTAGAGAGAAACCATCTACAGACTTAACTCTCTACGTCCTATATAACGTGTTGAAAATACAGCGATTCAAAACCTACAAGACAGTCAAGCCTCAACATTCATTGGAGCATAAAGAACCTATGCACAGCTGTTCACGTTTTGTAATAATGTCTTAATACACTTTTAAGCACTGCACACGCGGAAAGTATGCAATTTTCAAGTCTTACCACAATCCAAGCGGTCTGGCCAGGTTGCCTTTGTCTTTCTTTCGCCGCCCTTGATTTTCTTCCACCATCTATTCTCCTTTAACTGAGTGAGGTTTCATGGTGAATTTACACTCGCCTTTGGCAGAATAGCTGTTTTGAGTAATATGTTGTAAAGTGCAGGGAAGAGCGAGAGCAGTGTGGAAGTTTCCAGCTAGTACGAGAGGGCCCCCGCAACATGGCCAGGTAGCCTCGCAAGGTAAAGCCTACGTCGCACAGCGCGGCATTTTGTGTGTGTCGCGTGACGTCGTTCTACACAGTTCGAGACGCCCCAGTTGCCACTAGCATGATCTCGAAGCTTCTGGAGGTACTCCAAAGGGCATAACAGAGCGAGCGAGCGAGAGAGATAGTGAGAGAGAAACAGAGACAGAGAGACAGATGGAGACAGAGAGAAACAGAGAGATACACAATGAGAGACACATAGAGACAAGACAGCGAGAGAGAGACAGATAGACAGAAAGACAGAGACAGAGACACAGAGACAGAGATACAGAGAGAGAGAGACAGATAGACAGACAGAGAGAGAGAGACAGACAGACAGATAGAGATAGAGAGAAAGAGAGAGAGAGAGAGAGAGAGAGAGAGAGAGAGAGAGAGAGAGAGAGAGAGAGAGAGTGCGCGGGGTGGGAGTGGAGTGCATGAACTAGTTCGAGCGTACAAACGAAGAAGTGCAAAGCCAAATCCTACAAGTTTGTGAGTTCTCCGAGATTAAGTCTCGAGAACGAAGTACATGAACGAGCGTACAGCATTTGAAGGGAACACGAAGACTTGTTAATCAATAATGCGCTGCGGATTTTGTCTGCACTGAATTGACAAGTGTACGAACAAAAATCCTCGAAACTGACTTCCGGATTATATAATTTTCTACTGTCCATGTGTAAGCTCGAAAGACCCGGTATCTCTCGTCGTTACAAAGGAGACAGTGTAACAATTGCATTACACTGATGAGCTTTTAAACTGAGATTTTGTTATAGTAAAAATAATAGGACTATTAGAAATAACCTGTGGGTACTTACTTACTTACTTACTTACTGCCCTTTACGCCGGGTGGCGTGTAGGGCAGCAGCAAAGGTTCTCCACTGTTGTCAGTCGCTTGCAAGCCTTTTCAGGGTCGCCCAGGAGTGGTTGAGGTCTTTTATTTCCCTTTCCACTGTGCGTCTCCAAGTCTGTTTGGGTCTCCCGCGCTTTCTCTTGCCTTGTGGGGTCCATCGGAATGCCACTTTCGGAATGGAATCGTTGTCCATCCTCAGTACATGGCCAATCCATGTCCATCTTCTCTTGGTTATGAGCGTTTTTATGTCTTCCATTTTGCCTCGCTGGAGAAGGTCGTTGTTGGAGATCTTTCTGGGCCAGAAGATTCGCAAGATTTTTCTAAGGCAGGTGGTGTGGAATTGACGACAGTTTTGCAGCATCCGACCTCGTCATGCGCCAGCATTCCGACCCATACATGAGGGTAGACAGCACACAGCTTCTGTATAGCTTCAGCTTTGTGTGGGTGCTGTACTGAGCCGATTTCCAGATGTTGTTCATGGTGCGCATGGCATTTCTGGCTTTGTTCAGTCTGCTTTTGATGTCCTCTTCAGCGCCTCTGTCCTTTCGGATGCTGCTGCCCAGGTAGGTGAATTGGTCTGTTTGTGGTAAGTCGACGCCATGGGCCTTCACTGGGGTGGGTCTTTCGGCGTTGAGCAGCATAGTCTCTGTTTTCTTTTGGCTGACTCTTAGTCCAATTTGGCCTCCAAACATACACAATCGATCGGTGTTCTCTTGAATGTGTTTATGTGTATGTGATAGCAGTGCCAGGTCGTCTGCAAAATCCAGGTCGTCTAGGGAGGTGAAGAGAGTCCAGCGTATGCCTCTCTGAGCATCTTTCGTGGTGTTCCTCCACCACCCAGTCGATGGCAAGGTTGAACAGAATCGATGACATTATACAACCCTGTCTGACCCCTGTTTTCACTTGAAAGCGGATGTTGTTGTCTCCGACTGTGCAGGAATAGTTTTGGTAAACTCTTCTGGGTACAATATTACACTATTCACCTATCACGATAACATTTATCGCAATGCGACAATTCCTGGGTAGATTTGCTTTTGCGTGGGCTTAAAGGGAAATTTCCAACATAAACCACTCCACGTTTCTGCTACAACAAAATATAATAAATTAATCGGAATTGAACCGCTAGGAAATGTATGGCCTTTGTGTAGAATAAACAACTTTCTCCGTCCCTGAAAATAACACTCGTGTGTTTTCAAAACGAGATTGGTCGCCATGGAGAGATTATTAAAACATCCTTGCAATGAAGGTAAACACGAGCAGCCGAATCGCAGAACCGACGAACAGATAGGCCACTTCAAGAATATAATCAATAATGAAACATTTTCTCAAGCTCCAACTCAAATAATTGCGTACGTGGTTTTTCCCAGCTTCTTTCATTAGTACAACTCTCGCTCTCCACCACATCAATAGAAGTCTTTCATGGTTTAACGACTACCAGTTCTAAACTTTCGCCTCAGAAAGGAAATATATATCCCTCCAGGTTTACTGGAGGTCCTACAGACTTTATCTGTCTGTGTGTCTGTCTGTCCCGTCTCCACGGCTTATATCTCAAAAACCACTGGACGGATTTCCTTGAGATTTTGCACACTAACTGGAAGTTAGGTCCGATTGAATGTATCAAATTTTCAGAATCGAGGCTTGAAGAGAAAGTGGTTTTTTAAGGTCGTATTCTCGAAATTACCGGTCGGGAAAATGATTGAAATGACAATTGACGGAATAGCCAAATTTGACGTCATTAATAACGTTACGTCATTTGCAAGTACAATTTCGATTCTATATGCCAGGAGAAGAATTTCGAAACACCTGGGGAGGTAGGCAATTTGATGGAATGGCGAAATTCCAACATGTGCGACGTCATCAATAACGTGACGTCATTTGCGAGGACAGCTGGTGCTCTTTCGCGCGGAGAAACCAAAAAGTGGTCTCTGGTCAGTACAAATTGGCTTCAGAAAGCAGTGAGAGAGTACCAAGAGGTGTTCATTTTTGTTATGTTTGCCAGTGCTACCGTGGCAAAGTGATCGTTTATTGTCGCAGTATGCGGGCATGAAGTGACGAAGCTAGGTTCGAGCTTGCAAGCAGATGTAACTAAATAATGGCGTGGATCGGTGTAGTGTACTGTAGTCGTGCTCTTGAATACTACTAGCCAACTAGGTCTCTCGTTCTCAGCATTTCTGCTGCAGGAATGCAGTACATGATTATTGAACAGAGCTCGCGCAAACTATATTGACTCGTTAAAAATAGGCTGGCATTTAATGCTCCAAAAGAATAGATGCTTTCACCAAAAGATTTAATGGTTTGACCAAAAGAAATAATGAAAAATAATTGAATGAACAAAAGAATATTTAAACACCAAAAATACAATTCAATCACCAAAAGAATAAATAGTTGAGCAAAAAAACTAATTATTGGGCTACAAATGTAATGTTTGAACAAAAGATAAATTAGAATGCAAAAAGAAAAACTACTCAGCAAAAGATTAAATGCATCTGGCATAAAAACCAATCATTTCAACAAAATATAAAATGATTTCAGCAAAAAAATAAATGAAAAAAATCAATGATTGCTCGATTGATGTTTTATGAGCTCTACAGGGTAAAGGTGAGTGGTTTTCACAGCACATGAGGCTTAATTCACTTCTCTCTGAACATGGATTTTGAAGAGAGTAGTGAGTGTTTTTCACATTGAAGCTTAATATAAGCTCTCTGAATAAATGATTCCTACCATTCAGTCTCTGACCATGGAGTTCGAAGCAATCGGACCCGTCCCTACACAAAATGATTCTTCAGATACAGACACTGAAGAACCACCACCCAAGAGAAGAAGAGGCATTGCAAAAGACTGGGAGAAGCAAAGGGATTTCGTTACGGCAGATGCAGCACTGGAGTTCATCAAAAATGTAAGTAGAACTGTGTGTGCCTACAATGCACGTATCCTCAAAATGTTCTACAATCAACCTTAAGAGATATTTTGTATGTATTTATGGGCAGCCGTATTTATGATGATAACTTACAAAGGGCTGTCTGTTGCAGGATGACAGCTGGTCAGTCTATGCCACAACCAAATCGTCAGATGGCAAAAAGGTCTACTACAAGTGTAAGAAAGGAGCTAGCTGTCTTGCGGAAGTATTTCTCCTGTACAAGTCCGATGATGGTGTTGCTCTCTACTCATATGGTGATCACGATCACTCTGGCGAAGTACAGAAACGCGGCATCCATCCAGACACCAAACAGATAATCCAGCAGCTGTTCAGAGATGGCGTTCAGAAGCCACGGCAAATACTCATTGCATTGCGTCAGCGGGAATGCACACCGTTGCCAACAAAGACGCAGCTAGCAAATTACTTGGCGGTCATGAAAAACACTTTGTATGGGAGACATTCCATTTCTCTTGGAGAACTTCAAGCTTGGGCTGAGAAGAGGCAAGACCTCCCAGATGACGAAAATGAAGTTTTTGTCTGTGGCTTTGAGGCTGATGCTGGAAATGAACTCAAGGGTGCAAATTTTCGCATTGCTCTGTCCACTAAGCGTCTGTTGACCCTGGGAGCCAGAACTCAATGTGTGCATGCTGACGCTACATACAAACTGATTTGGCAGGGCTACCCTGTTCTCATCACTGGATACTCTGACGCTGACAGGAAGTTTCATCCGCTGATGCTAGCAGTGACCGTGAATGAGACAAAACTGGACTTCAAATTTCTATTCTCTTCTTTGATTCACGGTGTCAGAGATGACATTTGTCTCCTTCAGGTGTGTCCTGACGAAGATTCCTTTCTTCACGCGTCAGCACTCTTCCTTGACAAGTGGAAGATGTCGGAAGAAGATGGCGTCGGTGGTTTCATCGAGTATTTTGAGTCGTCGTGGTTGGATCACAACGGAACTTGGTATGAAGGTTATGCCCCTGGGCATCCATCAACAAACAACGGCCTAGAGGCAACTAACATGGTGATCAAAAAACAGAACACTCTGAGAGAAAGGCTCGAACTGGCTAGATTTTTGGCGGTTGTGGAACACGACATCGTCAAAAACTGGTCGAGGGAATGAGATGCTGCTGATGGACCATGCGTCAAAGTTGCAGAGACACCAACACGCACACTCAAGATCTGGACCAGCGCTTGGCAGTGGGCATCATCAAATGCACAGTCTCTGCGGTCCGGCAACACGATCTTCACCGAGCATCGGTACCTCTGGAGACGGATCTCAAAGAGGCAATCCAGGAACAACAAGAAAAGTCTGCTGCAGCTTCGTGGCAAGACTTTGATGATTATGCTGCATGCCGTCGATCGCTCTGGCAGATCAGAGTCGAAGACGACCGAGTTTTCACATGCAATTGTCCAGACTTCCAGAAGTTCAACATTTGCAAGCATTCTCTGGGTCTCGAGATCAGACTCAATGTGTCAGAACCCCCAGCCAGCGCCAAGACGGTTCCACTTGGACAAAAAAGAAAACGTGGTCGTCCTAAAATGTCAAGGCCGGCGCTTGTCAGACAGTAGGGTGCAACTCAGAGAATGCTATCAAATGTTGCAAATGTCGCCACACCTCCTTGTTTCCGTGAGCGTATTTGTCTGATGTTGTTGTCTCGGTTTTGCTGCTTTTCAACTTTGTTTTGATTTTTGATCCAGTTTCTTCTTTTTTATGCATTTTTTATTTTGATCTTTTGTTGATGTTTCTTTTTTTTGCTGTATGATCTGTATTTTTGGTACGGGTTTTTTGTGCTTAAGTCATTACTTTTGATGGTAACATCATTTCTTTTTTTGTTTTGTGCATTTATTCTTTTGGAAAATAAATAGTTTTTTTGGACAAACTTTTTTTGGTGGAGTCATTTGTTTTTTGGGTGGAGTCATTTGTTTTTTTGGCACTCGCATATTCATTGTTGTTGTTGCTGTCCTCCTCATGTTTCCGTGTTCGTCTTTGTTTATCCTTTTTGTTGATGTTACAAATAGACCCATCGTGTCTCCTTTAAGCCCTTACGCGAAACGTGAAAAAGTTAAACAAGGCTTGACTCGCTCTTATACTTATAGTCTCATTTGCTCCAGTTATGTTCTTGTTATTGGTCTTAACTAGCCGTCATAGGCTAATAAGCAGTAAAGCTCCATTCGTTNNNCCTCGCTCTATTGCCTCTTATTAGTTCTTTCGTCTTTTTCTCTACAGTTTCTTTTCTTGATTTAGTTTTCTTCCCCCTCGCCCTTCCTCTTTGCTCCTCCTCCCTTACATCTCCCTTGTCTTTCTTTTTTTCCTCCCTTTGTGTCCTTTTGGTCATCCTTTCCAGCTGGGTCTTTGTTCCTGGGACCTTTTTTCCTTCTTTCCTTCTTTTCTTTCTTCCTTCCTCTCCATCTTTTTTTTTTGACTTCCTTTGATTTTGTTCCTCTCATTTTTCCCTGTTCTATATTCTTGCTTTCTCCTTCTCTCTTTGTCTTTGCCCTCCTTTCTTCCTCTGTCTTACTTTTCTCACCCTCCTTCTCTCGGCTTCCCTTCTCCTTCTTTCCTTCTTCCCCTCCTCTTCTCCACCCTTTTTTTCTTTCTCTCCCTTCCCCCTTTCCCCCTCTCCCCTTTCTCTTCTTTCTTCCCTCTTCTTCTTTCCCCCCCCTTTTTCCCTCTATTCTTCTCTTTTTTCTGTTTTTCCGAGTCTCGCTTTTTGCTTTTGGTCCCTCCCTTACCTTCCTCCTTTTGCCTGTCCTCTTTCTTTTCTCTCCTCTTTTTTTTCTTTTCTCCTCTTCATGCCTTTTCTTTCTTCCTTTTTCCTTCTTTTTTTTGTTTTTTTCCTTTCTCTTTCTTTCACTTCCTCCTCTTTTTTTTTTTTCTATTCTCTTCCTTCTTCCACCTCCCTTTCTCTTACTTTCTACTTGTCCCTTCCCATTTCTCCTCTCCCTTTTTCTCTTTCTTATCTCTCCCTCCACTTCTCCCCCGTTGGATATATGTGACAATGAGGTATGTATCGGGGGCACGCGCTTCTACTCGGGCCACTCGGATTTACGGCGTGTGTTTGTGTGTACGAGGGGGTATGCATTATACATTATACTGATTTTTTTGTATTTGGCCAGCCAATCTTACTTTTTGCGTCCTATCCTGTAGCTCCGAACTCTCGATACGCGGCTAGCATGGGCGGGGGGGGGCTTCCTCCAGGGGATAGCGGTGATTTGCTAGCTTTAGGACGCTTATCATCGACAAACTTGGTTCTAGCGGTAGTAGGCATTGTCCTCAGGCTAGTGAGTCAAAATACAGCTCGGGATGGTCCAGATTCACATCTTATACGCATAATATATTTTTCCGCACCCTGGAATAGTTTACGGAAGCGAGCTTGGCGGGTCTCACAATGAGCTAGTAGGTTCTACATAGTGTACTAGCATCCGCACAGTATATGTCTCCAGGTACAAAGTCTACACCCATGCCAGTAAAGGCGATCGCTCTTTGTCCGCTTCACGTACTGGCAGGTCAGTGGCAGGCTGACGTATCGGCTGTAAGCCGCTTGATATTGGCCTGCGTGTGTTGTTGGGCTTATTTCGACGATGCTTGGGGCCAAGTTCGGCTGCGTTTTTCGAGGCGTCGTCTCAGGCTGATCGTGCGAATTACCGGCCGATGGGGGTGCGGATTTGGGTTTACCGGCAAAACAGGCAATGAGGGCAGGCCCTGTGACCTTATTAGCTTAAGGTGCTGGAGACGACGAACTCGGTTTACTGCAAATCGGGGGGCGTATACTGGGTTTTATTCGCGTGGGGACCCTTGAATGTAATCCGTCGTGTCGTTGTGTTTAGATCACGCCGGACTGTTCTCGCCCGGTGAACACTGAAGCTTCCCTTTCTCACCATTTTTTACATCTTTGCGTTTACTCTTCCCAGAGCTATGTTAGGGCAGCTGGGTCACTCTTGTGTCGCCTTATCATTTCGTCGATATATGGAGATGGCGATGCACCTCAGACATATGGTATAGTTAGGATATACAGATATGTAGTATCTAGCGTTCGGGTGCTGTGGGTAATGATTTGCTTATTGTAATGCATTAGCTGTCGTGGGGCACAGTTTACTTTTTTCAGGTGTGAAGTGGTTGTGGTGGCCGGTCTCGGGGGCCGTGTGGACAGGGTAGTAGGTAGTCTGTGGGGGCGTAACTGTATAAGGGACGTGTTCCATGGAGACTGTTTCCATATGTTGGGGGGGGGGGGTGTTGTGTTGAATAATTTGTGGTGTGATTGTCACTCTTCCCTAGTGTGACACGACCTCTCTCGTCCTCATGGCGGCTCAAAATATTTTGCATATATGTCGCGAGAGTATGTGAGAGCCTTGTGAGTACAGGTGGCTTAATGAGTGGTCAGAGAGTGGGGTATAAGAAGGGGGGGTATAGAGAAGAGGTGGGTATGTGGAGCAAAGGAGAGGAGAAGATGAAACAGGGGAAATGGGGCATTGGAGGGAGTTGATCTCGTGTGGAATGAGGGCAGGGGACACAGTGTCAATAAAAATAAAGATATGGGTGGGTAAGCTGGATTTTGTTAAATTTGGCAGGGGTAGGAATATCAAATGTAAAATATGGGGGGGGGGCGGGGAAGGAACAGCTAAGAGGTACACCAAAATGGTAAAGGAGAAAGAATTATTTTTTTACGATGCGGGTCGTTATCCTGGGCATTTTGTACCTAGTCGTTTCGTACCCTTTAGGGTTATGGTTAGAGTTAGAGTTAGGGTTAGGGTTAGAGTTAGGGTTAGGATTAGAGTTAGGGTTAGGGTTAGGGTAGAAAAGGTATGAATCGACTAAATGAGGTGCACAACGACTAGGGTACGAAACGTCCTGTATTCGATTTTTTTATCCCTCCAGGTTTACTGAAGGCCCTCGCAGCTGTATTGGGGGGTTTTTAATGCCAAAACCTGGAGGTTCAGCGCCAGCGGTTTTTATTACCTACGGCGTAGCTTTCGGCTGCTATCCCACAGCCTTCTTCAGCGCGAATAGTTGTACGAGCGATCAGTGAAGCCTTTGTTCCGTCAAGGATCCTGCGTTAGTTTTGCTGTCTGCTTGCGGCATACTGTTATTGCATTCAAAACACGTCCTTTGTTTTCAGCAAGGACTCAACGTGAAGCTCTCACTTCTCCTCTGAGACTGTTCATGATTAACCAAACCATGATTGGTCAGTATACCTGCAGCACATGTTGACGCACGTTTCCTCACTGAACAGCTTCTTGGGTCAAATCATCCACAGAAAATTGAGTCCTGCAAAACGCTATCTGTCAAAATGTCTGTTTTCTTATTTGTCTTCAGTACGTAACAGTTTTGAATTTTTAGATCCATATTTTGAATGCCACTTTAGATAGAGACCGTGGGCTTTTTCCACGATTGATATTTACTTTGTCCAACCGTTTTTACAGTTTGACAAACGCGCCTGCAAAGCACATCTCACTGTTTTGAGTGATGTCATCCCTCTGGGGATTTTTTTTGGGGGGTTGCCTTTGTCCTGGTCAAAAACTAACACAATCGTCTTTTAGAAAAATAAAAATAATGTCCAAACTGCACATCTCTCCGGGGCACGACGAGATCAAACGGTCACTCCAATCCAACAACATACATCTTTTTTTTTAAGCGCCACCTTTTCTTGGGATCCTGACTGAAGCATTACATCTGAGGTTGCCGTCAGCTGGGATCCAACGTCAGGGACGATCAATATCACCACCCTTTTTATTCATCATTCTCGCATGGCCTGTCTGTTTTGCCTGAGCCTCGGGGATTCCATGCAGTTCAGGTGCTTATAGCCTCTTTGGCTACTTAGGGCCGACCCAAGCTGAGCTAGTGATGAAGACCTCAAGAGCTCAGCAGCCAGAGGTTTCATCTGATAATGGGGACGTCGGGCGCCTCCAGTGGTATCGTGACCTCATGACATTGACAAAGTTCATGCAACCAAAACATTTTTAAATGGCCAAGAACTTTCTCTTCCCTTCCCAACTCGCATTTTTCCTCTTGCTTCTTCTTGAAATGATCAACAGCCGATTTCGCCGTCACAGGCAAAACTCAGATCCACGAAATGATGTGATTTACGTAAAGTACACGTTTGCTTTATTACATTTCCGAGTAGAGGAGCGATTTCGTGAACTGGTGAGGGAAAAACAACACGAACAAAACAAACAAATAAACGCTAAAACCCAATCAAACAGCTGAATTATGTTGGTGTCTTATCCTCCTAAAGATGCATCACATTTACTTATGCTTAATATGTCTGCAAGTAACCTAAGTAGATGTACACGCGTTAGATCTATCATTGAGGCTTTCACCCTTGATCTGCTATCAGAACAACAGGCATGAGAGAATGACCCTCCTCATTACAGAGATGACTTGTAAGACGTAAGCACATGCTGTCGTCCCCAAGAGTGGGGTCGTTATGGCGCTATGCGATCTGTTTCTCCCCCCTCCCCCACTTCAGTGCGCGTTGAGCCCTCTTTCACCATTTCTCTCTCTCTCTCTCTCTCTCTCTCTCTCTCTCTCTCTCTCTCCCTCTCTCTCCATCTCTCTCTCCATCTCTCTCTCCATTTCTCTCTCTACATCTCTCTCTCTCCATCTCTCTCTCAATCTCTATCTCTCTCTCCATCTCTCCCTCTATTTCTCTCTCCATCTCTCTCCATTTCTCTCCATCTCTCTTTCTCTCCATCTCTCTCCATCTTTCTCTGTCTCCTTCTCTCTCTGTCTCTCTCTTCATCTATCTCTGTCTCTCTCTGTCTCTCTCTCTCCCTCTCCCCCCCTCTCTCTCTCTCTCTCTCTCTCTCTTATAATCTAGAGAAGAAAAAAATGGGAGCTGAAACTGAAGAACAGATGTAAACCCATTTTCGGATATTAACAGAGTTCACAATGTTTGTTGAAGGAGCAGTGATAACGTACCTATGTCCATCGACATAGTATGATACATTTAGTAGTGACCACTGCTGTTCATATGGGCTGTCGGCCTATGAATATACTCCTTTCGTTCGTTCGTTCTCTCTCTCTTCTCTCTCCCTCACTCTCTCTCTCTCTCTCACTCTCTCTCTCTCCTCTCTCTCTCCTCTCTCTCTCTCCTCTCTCTCTCCTCTCTCTCTCTCCTCTCTCTCTCCTCTCTCTATCTCTTTCTATCTCTTTCTCTTTCTATCTCTCTCTTTCTATCCCTCACCTTTCTATCTGTTTCTCTCTCTTTTACTCCCTCTTTTACTCCCTCGCTCTCTCCCACTCACGCTCTCTCTCTCCCTCTCTCTCTCTCTCTCTCTCTCTCTCTCTCTCTCTCTCTCTCTCTCTCTCTTCCCTCTCACTCCTTTCTCCCCCCCCCCTCTCTCTCTTTTACTCTCTTGCTCTCTCTCCTCCCCCCCTCCCTCTCCCCCCCTCTCTCTCTCTCTCTCTCTCTCTCTCTCTCTCTCTCTCTCTTTCTCTCTCTCTCTCTCCCGCTCCCCCCCCCCTCTCTCTCTCTCTCTCTCTCTCTCTCTCTCTCATCACATTTCTCTACAGACAATAATGATGGTTGTCCCTTGGTCAATGGATGACGGGAATCCGTGCTTAATCCCTGTGAACCCGTAAGTGGCTCTGCAGGCCCAGTCTGTAGCGGCAGAGGTGAGAGCAGGCAGGACACATGATCTCCTTTGTCGTCACAGGGACGCTCGCGACTCTGTGGCAACGCTCACGGCCACCGCCTGCACTGACCACCTGCTTATTGTAAACGAGGTAACCTGATTCCTCAGCAAATACCTGGCCCAGTCCATGCTGGATTCATCCCCTGGCTATGCTCTGTGCTCCTAACCACATTTAGTTATCTAGCGAGGGCCGTTTCCCCCTTGGCTCAGGAAGAGAATGTACATTAGACCAGGAGCGAAGGGATAGCCATTTTATTGCAGCTCAGCTCCCTGTGAACGCCAATCAGTGACAATGAGGAGAATGAAGAAAGCTGAAACGTACACAAGCTTCTGATTTATCCATAGAAAAAGTGTGTGAGAGCGGTACCCCAAGTCATGAAGAGTGTATCTCAGACAGAGGACTCGTGGAAGAGAGCAAGAAATACATGTATAAGTGAAAGGAGCAAGTATTCTCACCATGTGAGCACCTTTCACACAGCGCACCTCATCCCCATCTCCAATCCTACAAAAAAGGAGTACTCGAGACTCTCCTCTTGTCCACTATGAACATCAAGCAGAGGAGATGGATAGTCTTCGCCTGTGGGTTGTGGGTACGAATAGACTCATCCCGATTCCCCACACGATTCGTAAGAGGCGAATATTTTAGGTAATCGTGACTTGACTTTTTCTGACTCTAACCAACTCGGGGTGAATGTTTGTGATCAATGGCCATAAATAGCCTTCAAAGGCTGGTGGGCCTTAAACATCCATCATCCATCATCATTAGCATCCATCATTTTGCTTAATAGGACAAGTGCCGTAAAACTGCGTGTGTTTTGTGGATCCTGGCACCATTTTTGTGGTTTTATATTCAGTATAATCACCGCGATCTGAAAAAGTAGGCTTAAGACACACGACCCAGCGACCTTGTTATTTGGGGGAGGGGATCCCAAATTCGAAGACAGTGGGTTTTCTTGTTCGGTGAGACAGCCACAGTCCCAGAGGGAACATCGTGTCGTTGAACCTGTGTGGATAAAATTCGCCTGATAGGTCTCTTATTCAGCTTATGCTTGAAAATAGTTTCAAAGCCATGACGACATATTGGATAATGTTTGCAATGAGGACGGATCAAGGTCTCATTTTGCTCATAACGGGTACTTCATTGGTCATATTCATCGACACCACTGATTGATTTGCATGCGCGGCTGGAAATCGGCTTTCTTTTCATTCCAGACCAACGTCTTTCATTGTGCCCAGCACTCTCAGTCCTGTCGCTCAAAGAAGCTTCCTCGTTCTTTTCATTGCCAGTTGGAACCTTCGACGTCGCTCACCGCGCATTATCCGACTGATCATGGCTGAGCCAATCGTCTTCAAAGGCACAGTTGATGTAGCAAAGCTATTGCTTGTCCTTTTCCCTGCCAGTGTATGGGTCTTAAACCCTAAAATCCTCTTCGTTTCCGTAAATTGCAGTAGGGCTGGAAGTAACAGACGTTGTGGAGACAACTCAGAATAGTGATGGCGGCGACAAAATGAGAGTGTCGCGACTGTCTCTTTCACAACGTCGATGTGAATATGGGGGTGGGGGTGGGGGTGGGGTGTGATGGTCCCCATCTGTGAGTTCAGCCAAGCGGATCAAGGGAATGAATAGAGAAGGCTGCGATTGTTCTCCAGGCCCATCTCTGACCAATGGCACTTTGAAGTTAGGGTCACTGGAAGGGAAGGAACGGAGATGGCAGCTATTGTTATCTAAAGATTCACCTGCAGGTGCAGTCCGCATGGTGTGTCAGGCATTAAGGATCGTCCTGTCAGAGCCCTGTTGGCGACGCTAGCACATTAGCCCCCCAGGGAGTAGTTAATTATGGAAAGTTCAACAACAAGTTAGTTTGAGGCTGCAGCTGCCTCCCAAACTGTGGGTGAAGTCAACAGGTCACCACGGCGTGTCACGACATGAGTGGCTCGCCCACTCAGCATTGAGGTTCATGAAAAGCAACCAGAATCCTCGTCCCCTTCACTTCGGACTAACCACACAAGTAGAGCACAAGGCTTGCCCCGAAGTCCCTGCTGAGACAGAGTATTCCCTCCAACTCGTCTCACAGGTGCCTGACCATCAACGCTGTTGTCGTAAACCTTTTTGCTATGAACGGAGACGAGTCCCCATCTACGCTGTCCACCAATGCTGCTATCGCCGCTACCCCTCCACGCTGCCGTCGTCACCCCTTTCTGCTGCAACGAGAGGCAAGTTCCCACCAAGGCTGCTGTCGCCGTTACCCCTCAATGCCGCTGTCGTCACACCCTTCTGCTGCGATTATAGATAAGTTCCCACAAACGCTGTGTCGCCGCTATACCTTCAGCGGTAACTGTGAACCTACCTTCCCCTGGAAAAGTCTGGAATTGAAAGTTAGTAAACTCGTGTTATATGAACGCTGTTTCATCAATGAATATTCGGACAGTGCTTCTAATAGACTCACGAGATAAGTCACCCACATGCAACTGAAGATAAGCTTTAGCATTCGTTAATTAGGGCTGGCCTAGTACTAACTACTCTTCTTGTGCATGCTTGATTTTTACAGGAATATATTATAGTTTGTCATTATTTGATTAAATGATTATTAATTGATTTCTCATGACCTTTTCTTCTGGTTTTGAGAGAAAGAGACAGCGCGAATGAAAGCAGTGACTGTTATGTTTGCAAGTCAGGCCTCATCCAACCAGTGATAAATTACCATACCCCTAGACTCAGAGGCCGACTAGTAAAAGGGGGTCTCCTTGCTTGCATTGGGAAAGTCGAAATCCAAATCCTGTAGTCGTTTCGAACAAATTTTAATTCGTGTACTTGTTGATTCACAGGGATGCAATCAGCTCAGAGCAATACCATTATTGCACTTCACTCTCGGGTCTCGATCCCGTAAGGACACAATGGCTGTTTCTGCGTTCTCTTGCCTACTTCACGCTCTTACGTCTTCTGCCTCTCTCACGTTTACACTTAACTGTCGGGCACAGAACCCATAGAGGATTCATTCATGATGAAGGAAGATTTGCAAAGTTTATTTGCTTTTACCTATCTTTTGTCATGCTTTCACAAACATGCGCGCACTCGCATGCTTATGCACTTTTTACGGGTTCTCTAGAACTGTTTGCAAACAACTATGATGGACTTGGTCATCTGGAAGCAGTTCAAAGTGACGTCACGTGACACATCAAAAGCGATTCCACCCTGCCTATGTGATACAACTAAGCAACAGCCTTGTCGAGGGGTTTCGAGTCAAAGCTGGAAGCTACCATAATGCTCTATCATTTTCAGGCAGTTTACAACAAAAGCTACAGTCGGTGATGTCATGGCGTAGTAGTTTCGTAATGCCTGCAGCAATGACCAAAACTGAGCAGTCAAAAGACATACTTAAGTGGCGGCAGCAGCAGCAGCAGCAGCAACAGATGCTTATGTTCACGTTGTAATACGTGTTGGCAAGATAACGTGACGACAATGAAGTGAAAATGTTACAAAGGAATGAGAAACAAATAAGTTTTGTAGTAAAAACGACAATGGTGAACAGCCATAAAAGTGTGTTCTTATTCGACGAAGCTTCGGCCTAGTACGCCGGTTCGACTTGGCGCAAGTGATTTTGGAGTTTTGCCAAACATTCAAAGTAGATTTCGGTGTTCGCGTTCTTCAAAGTCCCAATGTATATTTGGACAAAGTATTGATTGCTCGAAGCTGCGACCTGGTCATGAAAGATCGCTCTTTCGTCTCGGAATCGCAGAAAGTCCAGTCTGTTGTTTTCATCATCGATTCCACTTCGGCCAATTCGTATGCAACTGTCCCCGAACACAAGTTTGTCAAGTCCAGCTCGGCCTTTGTTCACTTTGGGTACCGCGCCAGAGTGGAACACACCTTCAGTGCGGCAGAATAAACGACGAGATTTGGGGGAAATTTGGCTTTAAAAGGTGCGACTAGGTATCATCATGATCATCATCATCATCATGATCATCATGATCATCATGATCATCATCATCATCATCATCATCATCATCATCATCATCATCATCATCATCATCATCATCATCATCATCATCATCATCATCATCATCATCATCATCATCATCATCATCATCATCATCACCACCACCACCACCGTCGTCGCCGAGGTAATCAATCGTGTCTACCATTATTTCCCATACGACTTTTAAGAATGCCATCATCGTAACTGATGTTATCGTCGTCTTTGTTGTCAACATCTTCATTGTTTTTACTATCCTTATTGGTGTCGTTGCTACCACATCCTTTGTCATTATTGTCGTCATTTTTGTCATCACTATCATTGTCACAAACGTCGTCGACGTCGCTGTCGTCATATTTCTTTCTAACGACTTCTTCGTAGTCATCTACGTAGTCCCCTTCGTAGTCATCTACGTAGTCACCTACGTAGTCATCTTCGTAGTCACCTTCGCAGTCATCTACGTAGTCACCTACGTAGTCATCTTCGTAGTCACCTTCGCAGTCATCTACGTAGTCATCTACGTAGTCACCTTCGTAGTCATCTACGTAGTCACCTTCGCAGTCATCTACGTAGTCACCTTCGTAGTCATCTACGTAGTCACCTTCGCAGTCATCTACGTAGTCACCTTCGTAGTCATCTACGTAGTCCCCTTCGTAGTCATCTACGTAGTCACCTACGTAGTCATCTTCGTAGTCACCTTCGCAGTCATCTACTGTTTCAACTGCCGTGCCGCAAATGCCACAGGGACTATCGAAACTCTGGTGTGGTCGCCGTCATCAAAACATAATAATAATAATAATAATAATAATAATAATACTACTACTACTACTACTACTACTACTACTACTACTACTACTACTACTACTACTACTACTACTACTACTACTAATAATAATAATAATAATAAATAATAATAATACAGACTATTTCTACGCACATACCTTCCCTAATAGGCAAGCTCATGGCGTTTACAATTACAAAGTCTACACTCATACAAAGCATTCTAACACTCGCACACTGTACAGTTGAAATAAAAGAAAAATTAAATACAATACAATTAATTAGGTAGCAGGCAATAAACAAAAAACGAAACATCAAACGTCGCCTTTCTTTTCCCGTCAGTCGTGTCTGCTGCAGTGGCAACAAAGGCAGCAAGGCAGAGGTCGGACAGAATCCTCTCCACTGCCGGCGTGGGCTTCTTGCACAGTGGGTGTCCAGATCGATAATCACTCGCCTCACAAGGGCCGGCAGCTCTCGACAATGATGACATGGTCTAAGCCGACGACCAGTTCGATGTGTTGCTCTCCTAATTGATTTCTGGGCGAAAAGTGCCGCTGGCGCCACGCCTTTCCGGGCAGTGTTGCCTGAAGACGTTCGGATGTGGCCCGATGGAAGTGTTCCGTGAGCTTGTCTGCTGCCCGAGAGAGGTTGATTCTTCAGTCGCCATGCATTCACTGTGTGACAGTGACCGGGATATTGTCTGCGGTGCCTCCCATGCAGCTGTGCAGCTCAGTCAGGAAGAGGTTGTCCTTGCTTTGGCGCCGAGACGAGTGAGAGGATCGTCGCAGAATGGACGCAATTTCCGTCCAGGATGGCGGATCTGAAAATAGCCATGCTTGCTTCCTCCAGTCTTTTCTTCCCCCAAACTTCCGTTATTCTTTCGTTCCCTCGTCCGCCGCCGGCATACGTAATTTGTAAATGTCAATCGTAGGCGGGATGTCGCCATCACTTTTTCAAAGATGGGGAAAACTCTTTTCACAACTATTCTTTTGATGGCGGACCGGTGCACTAACATTCTCCGATAGTCCACTGTTTGGGCTACTGACACATCAACGGATTTCAAAGAGTCATTTCTTTTAGCTTTTGCAAATTTTTCCAGTGTCGTCATTTGGTCGCATGGAAATTACTTGAAAAAAAAAACAATCACGAATTGTAGACTGCGGTATGCTGTTCTACAGACACACAAAGAAAGATTTCCCACAGGTCAATGAATAAATCTACGCACAAAGAAATAAATTTGAAAAAATACTTTGCTATGTCATATTCACTTTTTCATTTTTGTTTTTGCAAAACGTGCTTGGAAAGGGGGGGGGGGGAGAGAGAGAGAGAGAAAAAAAGGTTGAGCTCGTCTAATCATATGTGTGTAAGATATTATTTTAGTCGAACACCTCCAGCTTGAAAGCTGCTCAGTGGTTGCTACACACAAGAGTAGCAGGATGATAATTTTAAAAAAACAACACCAACGTGTTAAACGTGCTGTTCTGGAGCAGGTTTCCACATTTGAACCTGAGGGCTATCAATAACTGTGCCTGACAAAGCAAGCTTTCACATTCCCTTTGAAGTCCTGAGGCTTGCTGTCGCATGCGAGACCGCTGGCAGTTAATTCCGCAGTTTAGAGGTGGCCGTATTGAAAGCTCGCTCAGATTCAGTTGATCTACGTGTGGCATACGGAGGAGGTGCATATTCCCAGACCATAGACCCTGGGAGGTCACGGTTGAGAAAGTAGAGGCTGCACATAGGATAGGCTAGATGGATCGGTCTGATATCGCTCAAACCCCTTCACCACATTTGACCCTTACGGACAATTCTCTTCCTGACAAGTTCACGATGCAGTAGTGTCATGCAATCTCTTCTATTTCCAGCGATGAGGCGTGCAACTCTGTTTGGATGGACTGCAGACGATTCAAAGTACGCCCTGAGGTTCGGCATTGACATGATCGAGTCTGAAGATAACCTAGACCTAGCACGAGTCTTGATTACTGGACGATACCAATGTTCAGGAAATGGAAGCTACAAAACCGGCAGACACGTGAAACGTGCTCAGCAAACTCCATTTCGGAGTTTAGCAATGCTCCAAGACTGCGTGATGACTTCGATTGTGCCATCATTCAGTCTTTGGTATCCAGACCGATTGGCCTCTTCCTCTGCAATTGTAACCATGTGCCAGCACAAGATACCCGGGTTTACCATATTTGAGCTTCAGGAGATTTGATGACACCCAGCTCATGTTGTCCGCAATGCATTTTTGCAGTCGGACTAAATGATACAATCTGATCATGGTTTGCACTGACGTGAAGGTTATTGTCATCGGAGCTCACGTAGAATTACATTTCTAATTTTTATATCGTGACAGCCAGCAGTCTGTGGCTTTCAAATGTTTTACTTCAGCTTTCTCACAGCTTCCTCTGCTTTTTATTTCAGTGTAGATCTGGTAATGGACTGATGTTCTGCAGTCATAGGAAGAAACAATTGCTCTGGAGCAAAGTCCACATTTCAATTTGGGAAGATCGAGCCCTCGTCCTACATCCAGCAAGCAATTCTCTGCCTCTTTACAGTGTCGTTTCCCTACTTTCTTGTAATGATCAAGACAACAATTTCTTTAGTATTCTTCGTTCATTTTAAGATTTCAAACCTGTTTAAAATGAAGAAAGTCCTTTCGTCCAGTCATCTTTAGAACAGAAATTATTGCCAAAGTTGGAATCGACGAAACAAGCAAGTAATTACGCTTTCGTATGAGAGATCGCCTGAGAAAACGAGACAGAAGTGTCGGGGTGACTGCAATTATAGAATCAGAAGTGTCACCCAAATTTGAAAACCATGAGACTTTACACGGCAAGAAATGGAAAGAACAAGAAGAAAGTGGGACTTAAAGTGGCATAGTGCCTTTTATCTGCTGAGAATCCACGCGGCTTCCGCAAAAATCTCACTTTAGCATTCAACATTTCATTTACTCGTGGTCAGCAAAATCACTCTTCTTTTTTTGTCACAGTAATACTAAGCACTTTCTGTTTTCATGCTGCTACATTCATATGTTTACATGATTTGTCTGCAGTTTTTGGCGAAGGAATTGGATATTACCAGCAACTACTCTTCAAGTATGCAAGTTTTCTTGCGTATGGAAGCAAAAGGTTACATTCACCAGATTGAATGAAACTCATTCAGATGTACAAAAACAAACAATGGTGCTGCTGCGATAAAATAAGTGGACCCGTTCACTTGTCATGACATTTTCATGCATTTTGTGCATGCTGTGACAGGCTTTTTGTTCAGTGGATTTCTAACGGTACGTACTCTGGTATTGCAAATTGATGCTGGCTCTGATTTTCTTTCCCTACTTTGATTTAGGTTTTTTTGATGTCGTGAATTTTTCAGATGATGGAATCATCTTAATGTCATTTCTAACATTACAGAGGATTTTGTACCCTGCATTTAAAAATAAAACTCAAGAAAGAATACTCTTCCATTGGTTCTAAATATGAGAAAAATTGTGACACTAGCCGTATATTCACCTCTTCTATCGAGAAAAATCAAAATGCAATGTTCCATGTTGCACGTGGTAAAAAGGAAATTAAGACCTATCGTCACATTTCACCCTCTGGATATTATTTTCCCTCCGTCACACGGTCAGACAGAATTTCTTTTTTAGTACACTCAATCCTCCTAGAATTCGACAACGTTGACAGTGGAGACAGCGACTTGACTGGATGTGTTTTCAGTTATGTAGGTCCTGGCTCCTGTCTCATAACAAGAGGCATACACAAATCAGTATCCAGGTGTATGGACACAATAGATCACGCGAGTTCATCTCCTCAGCAACGTTAGTAACAATGTCGGGGTTGATAATAGCAGGTATGGATCTCATGCAGCTGATGATTAAAGAAACACGCGACTGCGTTTGGATACATACTGAGGCAGTCAGAGAAAAACAACCACTATTCACGAGGACAACTGCCCATTAATCATCAAAGTGCTCCAAGATATCATGAGAATCAATGAATCGCAACTAGATTACAACTTCGCTTTTATAAAACTGTATTTAAGTTGAGAAAATCAACGCCCAATGCTATGGTTTTTGGTGTTTGGAAAATACCTTTAGACGCTAGTGCTCAACGTAGATTGTTGTGCTATTGGTATAAATTAGTAAATCCTGAGAACCGAAATAACTTATCAAGCATTGCATACTGGTTTTCTTATACATTGTTTCGTTAGATTTGTTATATTCTGAATATTTATCTTCCATAAAAACAACTCTGGATAGTTTAAGATTATCAGGATTTTGGACCCTGCAAGGGAACTTACAATTTTCAGCAACTCGGTTTAAAGAAAAGGTCAGGAGGTGCTTATACGACCAGTACATTCAACAGTGGTTTACAGAGATAAATACTAAATGCGTGTTTTATAACTATAGGATGTACAAAGATGAATTTATGTGTGAAGATTATATCAATATTTTGCCATACAAACAGTGTGTTTATTTATGAAATTCAGAACCTTGAATAATAGGCTGCCAGTGCAAACAAATCGTTTTATAAATGTGCAAAGATCGGAACGCCTTTGTACAAAATGTACCTAAGGCGACATTGGGGATGAATATCATTATGTGTTTATTTGTGATTTTTGTTCAAAGATGAGCGATGTAAACTTTTGTCAGCTTACTTTTGTAGGAGACCAAATAGATTAAAATTTAAGCAACTCTTTGGTAGCAGAAAGAAGAATGTACTGTCAAAACTAGTTGAATTCCTGAATACTATTTGTAAAAATTAACTGAATAACTCGAAGCCACAATTTCAATGCTTATGTTGCGTGTATTGAGTTGTCTTTTTTTCTCTTTTTTCCATTTCTGATTCAATTATGTATGTTATAGTTGGTTTTGTTGTTAATATTATATATGCCCCCAAGGGTAATGAATAAATTGTGTCTTGCCTTTATGGGCCTGGAACCCAAACTTGAACTTGAATGACATAATAGCCAATTTATGACGATGTGTGTGCACGCGCGCGCGCGCGCGCGTGTGTGTGTGTGTGTTTGTGCGTGTATGTGTGTGCGTTTCTCAAAGACTGCCGGGAATATGGATTTTGTCTATGCACATACAATACTAGAGGGGACAAAAGCCATTATCGAGTGATACCGTTGTGAAGGACTGTCTATCGTGAACAAACTTGCAGTAGTTTTTCTTAACTCCAGCTTTGCACACGCATTCCACACTCAAATGACCACTCCTCTTCCAGAACATTTTGGCGACTCGTTAAGATTGTGTTGGGGCTTTATATTTATTCAAATTCACTTCTTATCATAAGCTTTCCTTACACGTTTGTCAAGGATGCCTTGGCAAAGACAGATACATAATTTGGAATGCAATGAAATGTCTTTTGGCACTGGTATCCTTAAAAGTGGCTGTATAAGACACAGGTGGCGCTAACACTTGAAGTGTCCAAAAACGTCATTTCCAGAGCGTGGAAGCGGTACCAGACATTTGGAACGCAAAACGACAAGCTGGTGGAAGACAACGAGCTGCCAGAACAAGAGGTGACCATTTCCTGGTCATCCAGGAACAAATAGACCGCTTCAAAACAGCTACCCAACTGCATTCAGATCTTCTTCATGCCACAGGTTCATGATTCGACTCAAGCAGTCTGCTCAAGACTTCGCGATGCTGTTTGTACTCCAAAAGGCCGTGCCGCCGATAAATCTACAGGAACTTGAACAGTACCTTTTGAAAGAGTAGAACCCTCTGCACCAGAACGAAGTAACGCATCTAATCCTCAGCTTGACGAGACGAAGTGCGTCTGCAATCGCATCATATGGGTCTCGCACACGCTACTGAAGGATTTTCTTCAGCTGCAGACATGAGGAACTGAAACGCGACAGTGCTCCCATAGACTGAAATATCATTATTTGAGAGGTCAACCCAGAACTTATTCTGTTATGAGACGTGTATTTTTTATGTAATAAGGAATTGTACAAAATATATGATTCCTGAATAAAGTGGCAGAAAATAATTGTCAACACAATTCTGGTGCAGTTTAGTAATGTTAAGTGGCGAAAAGCGTTATGAAGTGTAAGCATGATACTAATGTGTCTTTGAGGAAGTGGCCTCTGATTTGTGCTCAAGTAAAACAAGAGCGTGAGCGCAAAGAGCCCCCAGCTGTAGTGTACACGATGCGAGATGTGGGATTGACCTTCATGTGTCAACTGCAGGTAGTGGTATGCAACGAATTTGTTTAAGAAATGATGTGGTGTCTATCGGTAAAAGGGTGGGGGTGTTGGTGCCCTATCTATTGTCTATCAGTAACTGGTACAACACGCAGACAGAAACTTTTAACAATCTAAACCTTTCTGTAAGGCTTGAAAACAAGTGTTTATAATGATTTTTTAAATTTAAAATTTCCTGCATGCTTTGACGAAATTTTCAACAGTCCCTAAATGACTTTTGTCTCGAGCAAGTGCAAAACTTTGCCGGAATAAATCGGCTTTGTCCACACAACATAGCCAAGGTACCAAATCAATGCGAATAAAAAGAACCACTTTTTATCCAAACACCACTCATTGAGTGGAGTGACTTTCCTTATACTGTGCTAAGAATTACAAAAACGGAAAACATGAATCATTTGAGCAGTTATTCAGGTCGGAAAGATCTACTTACCTTTGAATCAAGCAACGCTATCTTTCTGTCGACACATAATCATATTTAACCCTACGTTAATGAAAAATCAATATCAATATCTCACCTTGAGCACCTTGTTTGCGCTGGATATCAAGGAGGAGACCTACCAACAAACTGAAGACAGATCAGATGTCGCCAGTGCTGGAAGGGCTGTCAACCCGGGAAGGCCCTGGAGCCTCCTCTAGCACTGTGCATCATCGAGGCAGGACTGCTTGTACCTACAGACACAGCAAGACTGAAAGGGGCAGCCCCTCACCCAGACACATCAAGCCGCTTGTGCCACTACGGAAGTCTGCCTCTTCCGCTCTCTCCCACCTGCAGCCTGTGCTGACCTGAGACCGGGCATCAGCTCTGGAACCGGCGTCAGCGTCCAGGATGACAGCAACGGCAACGGCGCATGCCTCCAGCTCCTTCGCGCCGTTCCTGGATCGATGTCTGGAGGCCCCCAGTGCTCGGTCACACCAGGTTACGCGTTGTCACACAGGTTACGGTGGCGAGAACTATATAAAGGCAAGGCTGTATTGTTCTGGAGTTGGAAATGGTTGCTGCTTCGTCTATCAGTGGCACGTTATCACAGTTCTAAATGGGAGAGTTTATAATCAGTAAGTTACTTAGGTCCCTAATTTTTTAATGAATCGGGGAACTACGCGATCCAGATGCATACTGACAATACACAGCTAACGACGTGGTGTTAAAACGTAGTACTCGTGGATTTCGGCAGTTTTTTTTTGTTTTTTTTTGTTTTGTTTTTTTTGGGGGGTTGGGGTTGGCGAGGAGGTTCAAACATTGTCGACTTTGTGGGGTGCTGTTGCATCATCTATTGACCTCAATATTCGATGAAAACACCTCACTGAATGCTTATCAAAGACAGTGAACATGCGGCAATCCATCGCGATGGAGAAAGATTTGCTCCTACTGCATCGTCTCAAAATTTGTCCCGAAGAAGAAACAATGCAATCGATCAAATGAACATCTGCACAGTGTAACAACTACTCGCGATTTTTTGGAAGGATTGAATCTGTGATTTTAGTATTGCCAAAGTGTGATCAATATCACAATTTGTAAAAAAAATTAAGCTGTTTCTCTTAAAAAAGAGGAAAGATGGAGAGGACGGATGAAGGGAAGATGGGGGAGGGGGAGGGGGGAGGGGCGGATAACCTAATCATTATTTTCTGTGGTTGCTATATCAGGTACTATATTGGCCGTTAGGACAAAGACAGTCACTCTAAATTCGAGAATGGCAACGCATTGAAGAAATGAAAAACTTTTAAAATCAGAGCCTCCGTAATCTACTCTGCACATTTTTCGTCAGAGCCGTCAGCAAGGTTACGTCGACAAGAAAAACCGCCTTGATGTCACCAACTCTGTTGTTGGCGGTGTGAGCACTCACTCAGGGCTCTCCTCGCGACTGCACTATACTCTACAGGGAGGTGAACGAGAGACAGAGGATGGGTGATTCGATACAGCCCTGGAGGAGGTGATGAATGCGGGAGTGGTCATTAGGATTAATAAAGAACAATAGATGCGGGGCGATGATGCGCGCATGCGCGGCGATAGGGAATGACGGAGGAGTTGGTGTGGTGGGATGGATGGATGGAGCTTTACGGCCTATTAATCATAAAAATAAGAATTTTTGTTAGAAGTAGAGCAAGCCAAAGTAACGATTTCTCTAGTTACTCACCTCTTACGAAATGCTATGGAGCCATGGTTAGTCTATTCTTAGCCCCAATCCAGAGGGGTCTGTGGGTGGAGAGAAGCGGTGGGATTGATAGGGTTAAGCAGGAGTGGGGACGTGTGTGGGGGTGGTGATGGAAGAAATAGACCGAGGGCGCAGTATTCGAAAGCGAGGATATTAGTTAATGTTTTGTAATTTCTAGTAATACTAATTGGAAATGGATGCGAATGGTTGCTGATGTTTTGTGATTTCTATTTATTCTTCTTGGGAATGACAGCAAATGGTTAATGATGTTTTGTGATTTCTGGGTATAATCCTTAATGCCTCCGCACACGAGGCAACTCCACTCCGGCAACTCGATTGCTTGCCATACATTGCTTCGTGTGCGATGTCGGTAGAAAGCAACTGGCATTCCAAGCAACTTTCCACGCCACCAGCAACTGAGTTGCTCGTGTTTCAACCTGTTCTAGTTTTGGGGGCAGTGGCGTGCCACTCCAGCCACTGTCTGTGAATCCACCAAGAGCCTCGTTCTCGTGTTCTCGCGACTATTGCACATTTAATGGCGGACTTGTCTTCGCTTCGAACAGAATACGCTGAATTTGGAGACACTAGAAAGAAAATGTAAGCCATGAACAGCATTAATTTATCAAAACTGTGTGTTGAATGCATCAATAGGTCGTGAAAGCTCGTACATTTTAAATTTCGAAATGCAGGTCACACGCAGAACCATGTGTCCGCGGGTCGACGTGTTTGCAACGTGGCGAGAGGTGAAAGGTCACAGTGGAAGCGTGTGTGAGCTCAGCCTCCAGCATTGCCTGCCACAAGGCAAGCAACCGGCCGCAAGCAACGTGGCAAGAGACTTTGGTTGCCTCGTGTGCGGAGGCCTTTAGGGATGGCTGCAAATGGTGATGTTTTTTGGTTTCTATTTATACATCTTACGAATTAATGCGAATGGTTGTTGATGTGTTGTAATATGGGGATAGACGCAAAGTATCGGTGACCAGTTTCATTTTTGCACAGGGGATGGTCCCAGGGCCTCTTATGCTGCAGTGGGTTGCTGGATCTTCATTGTTGGGAGTCCTGCACACACTAATAAAATATTAATGGTCTGATCTAGTCCCCTTAGTCCGCAGTATTTTGCTGCGTGTATTCCCCTGTGGGTTGTGGTTAAGAATTGACGCATCGCGTCTCTCTATGAGCTCCGTAGGAGGCGAATGAATGGGAAAATCGTCACTTGACTTGCTATCAGTCTAACCAACTCTGAAGATTTTTCGTAATGAATGTCCTTACATTGCCTACAAAGGCTGGTAAACCGAGAAAAATCCATCCATCTATCTTTGCCTGCTTGGAGAATGCCTCAGATGAGCTGCCGGAGTAGCCTACGCCCCGAGTGTCCCAGCAGTGTAATGTTTCAGTGGATGAAAGGGGCATCAAGCCATATGACGACTTTAAGAAGTGGCAAAAAGGCGTGGCATGAATGAATGATGATTGAGGTCAAGGACAGGTAGTCAGAGGAACAAGACGGCAAGGGAGATGGCCATTCTGCGACACAGAGACAATATATTTGTGTCAAAATGGGAGATGGTAGAGCGGAAGGAAACTGTCAAGATCATTTAAGGCCAGAAAAAAGACGTGTACACTTCTAGTTTACACGTTTGAGTGGTGTCAGTCCAATTTCTCTGGCCCGCCATTACCACCGCGTCTCCCCACACGTTTCGTAAGAGGCGAAACAAAGGAAATCGTGACTTGACCGGCGCTTACTCTCTAAGTAGTTTCACTGGTTCCGTGATTAATGGCCTTACATAGCCTACAAAGGCTGTCAGGGCGTAGAACTACTTCATTCATTCATTCATTCATTCAGTCAGTCATTCATTAATTCATTCCGGCCCATCATACCTGCAGCATCTACTCCTTCAACTCCCGGGCTCTGCGGTCGAGGGACGTGTATCTCCTCAGCGCGCCACACTCAAGGTCAACTGCACATGATTGAGCTTTTAGTTCGGCCGCGCCGAAACTTTGGGGCATCCGGCCAGTGACCTTGGTCGTGCGTGACGCAGCTAAGCCTGACGGACTTTAATGGGAAATTGAAAACTTTCTTTTTTATTGATAGTTCTCAGTCTGTAATGTAGTAGCCAGCTCCGGGGCATTGCATATGACACACTAGTGATCTCTTTGTACTTCTTTTCCACTTGCGATGGGCGTTGCTGCTCGGCCTTGGCGCTGGGTGTTGGCTCTTGAGATATATGACAGTGCATGAGAAACAAGCCTAAAGTATGAAAAACGGTTTTCGAGAAAACGCTGACTAACATTATCAGTGCACTAAGTCACGCACAGATTTTCTTTATACATGTATTTACGTCACTGAAAACAATTGGAGATTTTCTCTGTGAACATGGTGTGTTTTTGCTTGATTATGCATCATTAAATAGATAATATTGTGGTCGCAGTATTCATTATTTTAGTCATTTTTCGTACATGAGCATTATTTTCTCATGCACGGTCACAGGTGTTTAATGTGTACCTGCATGTAATGTCCACGAGATTATCTGCAGGATAGCGTGGTATGGAGAGATGTGGAATGCAGGTACAGTTCCTGTACAAGCATGGTGCAACGCAGACAGTGCATGCTCAAAACAGGCCTTAGAAATGCAGAAAAACGGGTCTGTTCTCCATCACGCAAGACTGTTGCATATTATATGAAAACACCATCATCCAATGGGTTTGTGCAAAGGAGAAGAGAAGTTGTGAGGGAAAATGGAGTAGGAAGGGGGGCCCGGATAAACTGGCAAGGAAGAAAAGAGAGATTAAGATCCATTTTTCATCAGAATACTCCGAGCTGTGATTGAAGATGCAAATTGCATTCTGAATTTGGAGAAAATTCATCAAAAAGCCAGAGTTAATCTTTCAATATAGACGTAAAGAGGGCATATTTGTTTCCTTGTGCAATATGAACAGCATGGTTAATTGTTATCTACTATTTCCTTTTGAACTCTCAATTCTGCTACGGTGTCAAGTGAATGACAGACTGCGCTATTTCCAACAAGTAGACTTGATAATGTAAGTGAGCGAGAGAAAGAGAGAGAGAGAGAGAGAGAGAGAGAGAGAGGAAGAGAGGGAGAGCTGGTGAGAGAGAGAGAGAGAGGGAGAACGGGTGAGAGAGAGAGAGAGAGAGAGAGAGGAGAGAGAGAGAGAGAGAGAGAGAGAGGAAGAGAACGAACGAACGAACGAACGAACGAATTTATTGAAAGGCCACCGGCCCATTTCAAGTGAACAATGTGGTTACATTTCAATTCCCAAGGAAAACAATTAATCAACGTAAAAACTGTCATGCTCCGTGGACTCCAGAGCTTCTAGTCTGCGCTTGAACGCTTTGTACAAGTAAATGCTCGTTGATCTTATAATTTTCATTTCTTTACTGGCCAAGAGACCATAGTTCTAGGAGTACGTGATGAAACATTCAAAAAACTTTTGATGGCGTGTAGGTGTACACTCTCTACAGTCTGACATTCATCCATTCCCCAGATTTCAGCCCCATACAAAAGGATCGGCTGAATCTGAGAATCGAATAGTCTAAAGAAAACGTCAGGTGTTACTTGACGGATTTTTCTCAGTGACCTTATCAAAAGTAAAAGGGCAGATTTAGCTCTACCGGCCAAATCATTTTGAGTTACATTTGAGCACAACTTCGCAGATAGCATGTTACCAAGGTACTTGTATTCACTTTGTACTTCTAGTCGTACCTCACCGAGGTACCATCTTTCATGTTTAGTCCACCCAGACTGTAGACAACTACTTTAGTTTTTTCTGTGTTGACCATCAGACCAAGTCTATCAGCTGCAGTTTTCAGGCAGTTTAATTGATTTTGAAGACCTACTACTGTGTCAGAGAGCAAAGCAACATCGTCTGCAAAGAGGAGAGCACTCAAGACGGGCGTATTAGGCGCCAACTGTATACCATGTTTACTATTGGCGGAGATCTCATCAATCAAGGTATTAATAAAGTAAGAAAAAAGGATCGGACTGAGTTTACACCCTTGCTTCAGCCCCGAAGAACACTCAAAGAAATCGGTATGACCATTCCTCCCTCTCACACAGTATTGTACCGATCTGTACATGGCTTTCAGAAAATGCAAAATTTTTCCTTTTAATCCATTTTTACGTAGAACTTTCCACAATACGTCTCTGTTTAACATATCAAAAGCTTTTTAAAAATCTACGTAGCCAACATAAAGTTTTCTGTGCTTATTTAGATATTTGCCAATGATACTCTGCAGAACAAATATGTTATCAACTGTACAATACCCCTTTCTAAAACCCGCCTGTTCTTCCCGAATGAGTTCATGCTGATCCGCCCAACTCTGCAGCCTACAACAAATAATATGAGTAAATACCTTACTGAAAGTACTAGATAAGGCAATATCTCTGTAGTTGTCAGGATTGTCATGAGACCCACGCTTATATATCGGCACAATAATGGCTTCTGACCAAACATCAGGGAACACACCACTGTCAAATATAGCATTGAAAAGGCGCAGTAAAAAAGGTAACAGTAACTGTTCAGTTGATTTGAGCATTTCCGCTATTACATCGTCAGTACCTGCTGCTGCTCCCGATTTTAATCGCCTCAAAGCGTTTACAACCTCAGCCCTCGAAATAGGCGAATTTACACTGCTGTCATCCAGATCAATATTACTCACGGTCTGCACGCAAACATCGTGGTTGACAGATGATGTGTACTAAAAGACATCTTTAAAATGCTCATACAAAGTTTGTAAAGGAATACTACATGAAACTCGATATTTAGAACCTAGATTTTTAACATGTCTCCAGAATGTTGCGCTGTCTCGGATATTATTCAATAGAGACATACTCATATTATCTCTGTACTCCTCTTTTTTAACCCTAATGATCTGTTTATACCTGTTTCTGCACAAAATATATGAGCGTCTATCATTGTCAGTCCTTGAAAGCAAAAATGAGCGTAAACGTTGTCTGGCAGTTTTTTTGGCAATGGTACATTCTTTGTCATACTATCCTTTCGGAGATGACTGGTTTTTTAGTTTAAATGTCCTTTTAAGAAAGTCTGCAGCCTGGACTAAACATTTCGTAAGAGCCATCGTTAAGTCATTGACCCCTAAGTGCGATTCATTGAATGCATTGCCATTTAATTCCGAGAGGCATTTCTGAAGGTTAATGATGTACTCACTACATAAATTTCTATCCCAAATTATTTTTGTAATGGTAGTGGTGGGATTAGTTTCCATATAAACCCGACCTGCATTTCCCCTAGAAATGCACAGTTCAAGACACATATGTGGAGAAGTAACTGATTCTACAACACACAATGAATCAATTACTGTGAGAAGATCCTCTGACGCTATACAATAATCTATTACGCTACTTCCTGTGTGAGACACATACGTATATTTCCCCGATTCTTCACCGTACAAGCCATTTAAAATTGTCAAATCATAAGCGGTACACATGGCCAATAACGATCGACCAAACTCGTTCAACGTAGTATTATGGGAAAAGCGTGAGGGATTCAATGTTTCCAGATTCATGTCGAACACCATATCACTTTCACAGGAGTTATAGCAAGATGTTCTCGCATTGAGGTCCACACACAGCAAAATAGCACAGTTACGATACACGTCGGTGACAGTAGCGATACATTTTTCCAACACAAGAATGCCATCAGTTTCATCAACTGCTTCATAAAAAGGAGAACCGGTTGGGGGAACATAAGCAAAGAAAATAAGCACATCATTTGCAGAACCAAACAATAATCTGTCAACTTTGAAAACTAAAACAGTATTGAAAGTACATTTAATGTTACAGAAAAATTTGCTACAGCTTTATTCACAAGACAGATTAGCCCGCCAGACAAACACATGAGAATTGTTCAACATAATGGAGAAAATATGGGTCATCAAGAGGAAGAGAGAGAGAGAGAGAGAGAGAGAGAGAGAGAGAGAGAGAGAGAGAGAGAGAGAGAGAGAGGGAGAGAGAGAGAGAGGAAGAGAGAGAGGGAAGAGAAAGCAAAAAGACAAAGAAAGAGAGAGAGATGAAGAGAGAGAAAAAGAGAAGAGGGCGAAGACAGAGAGAGAAGAGAGAGAGAAAGAAGAAAGAGAAAGAGAGAGAGAGAATAGACAGAGAAGAGAGAGAAGAGACAGAGAGAGAGTGTCAGAGAGAGAGAGAGACAGAGAGAGAGAGAGAGAGAGACAGAGAGAGAGAGAGAGAGAGAGAGACAGAGAGAGAGAGAGAGAGAGAGAGAGAGAGAGAGAGAGAGAGAGAGAGAGAATGTGGGCGTCTTCACATTGGCAATATTTATTGAAAAGGCATGCAAGTTTTCTTGTCTCTAGCAAACTTCTCACCTAACATGTATGTATGTATGTATGTATGTATGTATGTATGTATGTATGTATGTATGTATGTATGTATGTATGTATGTATGTATGTATGTATGTATGTATGTATGTATGTATGTATGAATGTATGTATGCATGCATGTATGTATGTAGTTTCATTTTTTACTGCGCCATTATCACGATAAACATGCTCATGGCGCGACAAGACGAAATAAAAAAGTTTTGAGGCCAGTTTTAAATGCGGCCAAGGATGGACTAACCCTCAGACCCTCAGGAAGTTGGTTCCAGAGTCTCGGTCCAACAACGCTGAAGGAGCGGTCAGCGAAGCTCCGTAACCTTGTTTGTGGGACAATCAAGAGTCTTCTTTTTGAGGAACGGAGATTCCTTGTGGGGTTGTGAGGTTTAAGGAGTTCTCCGAGGTAGGTTGGGGCTTCACCAGTTTCACACTTAAACACGATGGATAGGGTCTTAAATTCCACTCGTTGGCGAACTGGAAGCCAATGAAGGTCACTGAGCACAGGGGTTATGCAAGCCCACCTCGGCAGTCGCTTCAGAATTCTGAAGACGCTGAAGTTTCTGCAATTGACCGTTGGTTGCAGCAGTCAGCAGACACGCTGCAAGTCCCCAAACTTGCAATTTCCTTATTTGGCAAATACGAATGTGACACCACGATGCGATCCAGACAATATACTCGATTCGCATAACAAATATTCAAATGTGTGTACCTGTCAAGTCCATACATTTGTTGCAATAGAAATGACCAGAATATACTCCTTTGCCTTGTTCCAATTAGAGTACAATGAACTTCATATGTCCCACATGGCTTGGCATAAATGCCACAGTTCAGTTCGATGCGTTGTCTGGCCGTCGTCAGTCCACTGAACCCGCCGCCGTGATGTTTCCATTTGTCGACGACTCGACAAAAAACTTTTTTTGGGCGACTTACGACCACCATCTTGGCAATGGCAAGTGGAAACTTGCCAGAAAACTTGCCACGTGTGAGGACGCCCTGGGGCGCTGGACCGAAAGACTTTCGATGG
>JAWQFJ010003197.1:87500-92500 GCA_034096865.1 Theodoxus fluviatilis | reverse complement strand
AAAAGACGCAAGTGCGGTGGAAACACTCCCAAAAACACGGAAGCACGCACGTGGCCTGCTAGTGAACCGAATCAAGTGTCGGTGAGGGCGGGAGTCCAAGAAGAAGAGAGGACGAAAGATGGAAACCTAAGAGACGAAAAAGTGCACTGCGAGCAGGATGAAGTCCTCTTAGATGTAGAATCTGACGTAGATAGTCGCCCTGTAAGTTCCTGCATAGATGTACGTAGATCTATGGCGACTGCTCATTCAGACTTGTACGAAAGACCAGACAGCAGTATTAACACATATTACGACGACCAGCGGAATGGTGACAGGAGGCACAACATGCAGGGAGACAGAGCAGGAGGAAGGGTTGAAGCGATAGAAGCCGTTTGTAAAGAAAGCAGTCTTAGCGTGGGAAGAAGTGAAGTGAATGGTCCAAATGGAGGCGAGAGATGTAGACCTAGAGAAATAGGGGATGGAACGGGAGAAACAGGTCATCCTGACCCCCAGCCTACTGACAACCCGACGGCCATGACACCTGCTGTGGTGGAGAAGCTGGTGCAGAGCCACTTGCAAAACGTCCACCCTGGTCACGTGAAAGGTTAGCAGCGAGACAGAGAGAGAGAGAGAGAGAGAGAGAGAGAGAGAGAGAGAGAGAGAGATGAAGGCAGGTGGGGAGCTTGGAGGTGGGAAACGAGGGAAGACAAATAGAGAGACGCACATACACACCCATGACAATCACCGACGGACAGGCTATCGGTAAGTTTCCGGAATGAGCACTCGATGACGTCCTGTTCTGTGTGCTAATCTGTTTCATTTTATTGGGACTTTGAACCATCTTGCCCACTGGACTTCATATAAACAGGAAGAACCAAATAGGTTTTGAATTGCACGCATATTAGTCAATCGGTGAGAAGTAAGTCTGTTGGTTGCCACAGCAGCGATTGGCAGTTTAAACTGAGCAGCAGAACATTTGAATTTGAGACCATGTAATATGTGACCAATGAGCATTTATTTGCAGTCATTAATAACAACATATAATGTGGATTTACTGTGTGCCAGATGTATGCAGTGATGTTTATTTTTGCCGACCCTCCGCCTTAGGAAAAAAATGTATGTACGAGCTCCTATAAGTATGCATGTGTGTCTGACCTCGCGTTGTTTACGTCATCGGCTAAAAAGTTAGGGGCAGAAACGCAAATCATGAAGGGCGCTTTTCAATGTAAATCGAGTTTCCTTCCATTAGTTTTCATCCCTAGAGCACTGCACATCCGGGTACACATGGCATCAAGAGAGGGAGCCAGAAGAGAATGGGGCAAGGATGGGAAGGAAGTGGGGCTTTTAGCATGAGGATGAAGGGCAAGGGAGAAGAGCGAGCAGAGTGGAATAAATATGGTGCGACATGCATTCTTGCACAGCATGGAAGAATTCTAGCGTGCTTGGTCTTGCAGATCCGATTCAGTCGAAGTCAGACTCACAGTCAGACCCACAGTCTCCTGACTCGGACAGGGCGTTGCATCACTATCTCTCCCACACCGTCAGCCTGCTTCACATCAAGCTCAGTGAAATCGCACACATCCACAGGTGAGTGTGAAGTAACAAAGATGTTTTATTTTTGTTGTAATTGGCTCGTTCATGCGTAATAGGCAAAATTACAGTGGAAACTGTTAGGCATTTGTCCGTTTTCCGCGACCTCATTTTGTTGTTGTTGTTGTTGTTGTTGTTGTTGTTGGCTATTTTAGAAGACATTTATGTTTTAAGGACATTTTAGTACCATCGTAAGTACATTTGATATACTATTTTAAGGACATTATATTTGCCTCAAGATGTATGAATTTAACATTCAACTAGAAAAATGAGCTAACAAGAGATTAACTGTGATTATATTTCTACTCAATTCAAAGAAATAGATAAGTACGCTATTCATCCACAAGAAATTGCCGCGTGGATCGTCGTTTCCCCACGTTATGATTGTTATGACACATTTGTTTCTACGTATAAATGTCGTCACTTTACAAAAAGGTTATATCCGATCTGTAATCACTATGAAAGCTTCGAACAAACGGTTCTGTAAGCATTCGTTTCGAAGGAAACATCCCCACCTCCAACCCCAGTTCAGCCCTCAGAATCTACGAAACAGTAAAATGCTGCAAAATGTTTTAGCTTTTTCACAAACACTTATTTTCTATCTGAAAGGAAAGTGCCCTCTATGCTCTGAGATTGCGCGTGCGATTAGTATTTCACTGTAGCCGTATTGACACAGACGTTGAAGCCCCGTTTACACATCTCACAATCATTTCTCAAACGAAGGGCATCATCCTAAGCCATTGCATGTTGGTGATCAGGCGAACGGAAGAGGAGATGGCCGAGAACCGGAATAGTCGAGAGGAGATTCTGTCCCTGTGGCACCAGACCTCAGAGACTCGCCTGGCACGCCGGCAGGCTGAGAGGGACATACGAGATGCCCGCATCGACCTCGGCAGCCTTCGACTCAGCTCCACGATGTTGGAGGCGGAAAGGTAGGCTTATGTGCGCTCTGCTTTTTCTGTGCTGTATCGAAATAAGTGGCGAGTAGAATTTCTAAAATACCAAACTTAACTATGAATCGATATTGACCCATCCACACGGCCCACGCGGTCGCTGGGCTTAGCCAATCGCTGGCGCGGAACTAGTCTAATTTTAGCGCAGACTTCTCTGGCTCACACTGGTATCACAAATACGGCACTGTCTGGAACCAGCGTCTCTTTGACTCCATCACGCGTTTTCGCTTCGGTTCTAGCCTATCGCACAACCACAACAAAATGGTTATTCACTGCCAGTGGGGCACATGCTCAGGTGATCAACGATATCCCGATAAAACAGTAGGAGGCAAATTGCAGAATTTCCCTCTGCAAAAAGCAGAAAAGCCGATGCCAAGGAGTGCTGCCGGCCACACTATAAGCTAAATCTCAACCGGCTTAATAAAAACAAAGGAGTCTGCGTGGGGGTGAGTCTCAGATCTGCATTTGAAATTGAACATTACTGTTGTTTAACATAAGTTTATTCATTTCTAGGCTTCAGGAAGCAAATTTTGGGAGGGAGCGTGAGAGTTGAGTGAGGATAGACGTACAGTAACGCTTCATTGCGAGGATGATGCTTATGTACCTTACCATCTCATTACACAGCTTGTCTGTCGTGATGGTAGTTCTGAGATTTTGGGTAGAGCACGGTTATATAAAGCTCCAGGATTAGAACAGAATATATCCCATCCAACGTAAGTGAAGAGCAAAGGTTCACCCCTGTCTCGATCAAATCTTCGGGTCATGCTATTTACCGAAATGGCGCTAATGGCGCTAATGGCTTCGAAATGGCTTAGAAATGAGCATATATATCGTTATCCCCTTCTTGAATATGATATATTTAAGCTATTCTAATTAAACCAGAACTATATTTGACCAAATTACGTTAGAAACAGCAACATTTTGAAACACAGACATGCGGTCGCCATTTCCGTCCAGGATGATGATCGAAATGGCGACCGCATGTCTGTGTTTCAAAATGTTGCTGTTTCTAACGTAATTTGGTCAAATATAGTTCTGGTTTAATTAGAATAGCTTAAATATATCATATTCAAGAAGGGGATAACGATATGTATGCTCATTTCTAAGCCATTTCGAAGCCATTAGCGCCATTTCGGTAAATAGCATGACCGAAAATGACCGAAATCTTCGAATCGAGCGTGGTTGGTAAATTTCTTTCTCATCAATGCAACTAGTGAAGTTAAAGGTAGTAGTTTTGTATAGCGACTCTACACCAACCCGAGGCGCTCAATCCGTTTTAAACTTAACTACCTGATCACTGGAACACTTGATCAACATTTTACAGGCACCTGACAACAGACAGATACGACGCTCATTGTCACGCAGATGACAGCACTTCCCGAGCTGTCACCTCCACCGTTGAATCCTCTTGCTCATAGATCTTAATTTCGTCTAAATAACATGAGTAGTATTTATTCATACCCCTGTCTATCACAGTCTGAGAGAAAGCTTCTCACTGTCTGGCAAAAATGAGTCACAAATGCTGTCCGGAATACAACTCAACGAATCAGCTGGCGTTCGCGTCGAAGCCATTTTGCCGCCTGCATGTGATACCACGGGAGCTACAGCGAGAAAGGGGCGTGGCTGTGGACGGGTCAATATGTAACTGAGACGCGTTTCTCCCTCTGTAATAAGCATTGACTGTCATATACAGAGTGAAAAGCAGTTAAAGATTATGCTGACGATAAGTGTTTAATGAACGCACGTTTGTAATGAATAGTTTTAGAACGCTTCATAAAAACTTTACATTCAGTGAGGTCACACAGCCGTAATCTCACCTGCGTCGTATTGGTAACAGCACAGTTTGTTCGAAAACTTCTCCATGCTTTTGTGCCATGTGTAACCTGAAGCGTATAAAAAGATGGAAGCAAATCTTTCAGCAAATGTAGTATGTTTAACAACAGCCCTCATAGTGTATATTTTCACTATCAATTTGACGAAAAATGTACCAAAGGACTAAAAAGTTTCAAAACGAAACATCTTAACGACCTATCAGTGATAACATCTCGTAAGACTTCAGCTGTGCATATTTTGTCTTTTAACCGGCAAAGTTTGACAAAGATTTGCCGCTTTGACATTCAAAACTTTTATTATTCTAATCAAATCATAGCATTCGGCATAGAAAAGCTGCAGTTTCAATAGCAAGCAAATAGCGTGTACCCATGTAGCAATGGATATTGTCCATCATTCTCTCTCGTACCGAGAAAATAGATGAGTGGTGTGTTTACAAAAGGTGTGTCGTTTGCTCGTCACTGTCTTCATCTCTCGCGTGAAGAGGGAGTGATATCTGCTGCACTGTCGTACTCCTCCGCGATACTCATCTATAGTGTTCCCTGACTTTGCTACCATTCATCAGATTCTATTTCTCCTAAGTTCCTGCAGTTCTGGTTCTGTCATAATGCATTATTTAGAGGCCTTGCAAACAAAAGAGACACCTTT
>JAWQFJ010003197.1:70000-82500 GCA_034096865.1 Theodoxus fluviatilis | reverse complement strand
AATTCTTCTAGGGACAAATACCGAGTCATCTATCGGACGACTTGGACATCCATTAGAAACAATGCCACTAGCAACCATAGCACTTGCAACCTACAATTCCATGCAGTCCAGTACTATGTGCCATATATCGTGGACATGTTAAACTCATGCTGCAAAAATATTAGCAGCTTGTGCTTACATGTAATTGGTTTCTGCTTCCTCTTCAGAACCGTCCTGCAAACAATGGTTCAAGAGGAACTAGAGAGGACACAGGCCGCCATGAGGGAAAACCAGCGTCTGCGCGCACTACTTCAGTTTCAGCAGTCCCAACCAGAATCTTTTCTGCCCCCTCTCCCCTCCTCCGCTCCGCCCCACCCCCAACTCCAACGTGCCCCTCGCTCAGCATCACCTACGCTGTCCCTCCCGTCATTACTGCCCAGAAATCAGCCCCCGGGTTTACAGCGCTCACCTCCCGTCCAAATGCGTGTGCGGAAATCCGCAACCAAGTCACCGTCCCACTCATTGTCACCGCCCTTCCGGTCCGGTCAGACCAGCACGGCTTCGAGTTCCAGAATGTCTCCCCAGAGAAGACGAAAAAGAAAGATTCACGCTGGTAGTGAAGCCAAGGTACAAACCAACCAAAGGCCTGATGGTGTAATCTCTGGCCTCCAAACCGAGCAGTGCATGGAAAAAGCAGTAGCTCAAGGAGACCATCACGAGGTTTGTTGTGTTTCCCTTACACTGTAAAAGCTCAAGAAAATAATTTTGGATAGAGTGAGTATCCCCCATGCTTGGCGTCAAAGTGTTTTATGTGTTGCTCTCTAGTCGTTAGCACAGTTGATATAGATCCTTCTGGTGTTTTACGGTTGTCTAAACACAAACGAAGCAAGATCAGTCAAGCATCAGCACCTTTCCTACCAGCATTTCAACCTGGTATTGGTTTTCTGATGATTCAATAGTCACTCAGTTTACACTGCCCTCATGCGTGACCTTTGCAAGTGGAATGCGGAGAGAACATGCGAGCTAATTTCACATTCGGTGACATAATTATCAAAATAGCGCCTCTGCAAGCTGGGAGGCCACAATAGGACGTTCTTCTCGAGTGTTTCAGTGTCATTCCGTCAACGCTTTCATACTGATTTACTGTTCTTTTGAATCATATCTCTCTCTTTCTCTCTCTCTCACATTCACTCTCTCTCACTCTCTCACTCTTTCACTCTCTCTCTCTCTCTCTCTCTCTCTCTCTCTCTCTCACACACACACACACACACACACACACACACGCACTCTCTCTCTCTCTCTCTCTCTCTCTCTCTCTCTCTTTCTCTCTCTCCTCTCTTTCTCTCCTCTTTTTCCTCTCTCTCTCTCTCTCTCTCTCCTTCTCTCTGTCGCGTTTTAAAATTACTTATCAAAGACTTTTAGAAGTTACGAACTACTTCCCAGAGGACGAGATAATCGCCTCCAGGAGAGATGGCCCTGATAAGTAAAAGGGTTTACAACTAAACCCAACCTCCACTCCTTGGGGGGACACCACAACAACAAGAGAACAACCCAGACTCAAAATAACACAGGCCAATGAATCAGTTTGGAAAACAAATGCAAATTTATTCAAGCTAACGAAACTTCCTCTAGCGGCAGAGACCGCTGAAGAAGGGCAGGCTGAATAAAGTGTAACAAAATAAAGGAATAAACAATGCAGGAGGAATCAGGTCAAAAAGCGGAAAGACGCTCTTCCCCTCCTGAAAAGAATTGGAAAAGAAAACAACAGCAACAGTGGCAGCAGGGAATAGGGGAACAAACAACAATAATCCCAAAACCTTATCTCGAACGAACACCTAAGTCACCAGTGACTAGGGTTTACAATAAGGTACAAAAATCAATCTCCAAACTCCGCTCTCTCTTCCACTATTCCCCAAGAACCTGAAATAAATTCAACTACACACCACCACCACAGTCCCATACACAAAGTTCACCACAAACTTTGACAACATCAAACCTCAAAACTCTCCCCTCGACAAAACCCAAAATACTGCAGCACAAGCAGAATGTCAACAAAGCGCCTCGCTCTCCCCGCTCTCAGCGTCACGCGGAGAGGCCAGGTGCACGCTAGCAAAAACCCCTCCGCATTCCTCGGCCACCCCCAAACCCCCTAAGATGGCGGCGTTTCCGGCTGAACGCCCTCAGTCAGACATAAACAAAGCGACCTCGCTCCGCTTCAACACGACCATGCAATCGCCCTTCTCGCGCGGCAACTTGCATACACACGAGTAGACGTGTCACACCAACAACAGCAAAAATGTGAAGAAATTACACATGAAGAAAACCCGGCTTACCACCACATCGCTGACAGTGCGCTTTCCCCCTAGCACACGTGACTAGCATCAACACAGCGATGAACACGTCTCAAATTCACTGAATGAATCTCCAAGATAAACCAACCCGTTTCTCCCCTTCTCAGTCCAACCTGAAAAGAAAGGTGTTGTCCCCAAACACACCCTAACCAGTCACTGTCTTCAAACACAGTCCCCAGAAATCTCAAAGAGTTTTCAGTCAACCGACGCACGCCTGGCGTCAACCCGGTGTCCAAGCAAACTTGACCCCTTCCCATGAAACAAGTCCATTCCCCTCTTGTCCATCATGAGATTCACCCTGACTTATAAATGTCACACTCAATTTTCCAAGTCAGCAATTCAGTTTAGAAGAAGATTTCTAAGCTACGGCAGAATACCAAAGTTGTCAGAGTTAGAATGACCAATACCATTCTACAGAGAATCATTTGATAAGTCACTCTCCTCTCGTCGCATAGTCCACCCTGCGACAATATGGCTGCTTAATACGTCGCCTCACCGCGAATGCACTAGCTAGCGTTCTCCCCTCTCCCTTCTGCCTCTGGTACAATCCTCCCTCCTAATTGTCCAGGCCGCACCGTACGGACTTTCTTTCCCCCCACTTCACCTAAAGTGGATTTCGTTAGACGGTTACTACCAGACCTGACCTGTCTTAACGAAATTATGGTTAACCGATTACCAATCGAGAAAAACGATACTTGCACAGCCGTCTGAACCGAACGGCTCGATGAAAACGCCCTGGCGCTTCCGACGTCGCTCCCAGCCTCGCAACAGGTCACTCCCGACCAGCGCAGCATTCCCTCGGAGACGTCAAAACCCTCTCGAGTCCCACCCGCGTGGATCGAGAGGACAGTACTGCAAGGCTCCACCAAGAAGACGCAGCACTTGAGGAATCACGTGGACACGATGATACCCTCGGGACGGTGAACTAGTGGAAACGTAGAGGACGAGGCGGGAAGCCCGCTGCTCCCACAAGTAGTCGGCATGCCCGTAGAAGATACCATAGACGGCGACGGCACGACGACGAGGAAAACGAAGATGAAGACGAAGAAGAGCCTAAAACACACAAGGTTTCGCCCCGATAATCCAACTACCCCGCTTCCCACGCGAAGCCCATTCACACAAGAATTTAAGATTCATATGGCGCACCCCGACCTGATGCCCAAATAGAAAAATGCCTCACTCGCCTCCCCCCGCGAGTGAGCGTGAACCCAAAGCTTCATTACTCAACCAATTAACCCATAGATTTACTCCATCCATGGAAAATATGAATCCCCTACCCAACAATAGACTTATTTTTCCACCCAGATTCAACAATCAATTTCCCACGTGGTAAAAGCAACATGGCGGAGACAATAATCACCTCAGCGTCAGGCCGTGGTGAAATCCTCAGAAATCCCGTCTCAGCCAGCGGAAAGTTCCACTTCCATTCTCGCGCGAATCAACTACTGCCAGAGTTGATACGGAGAAGAGTTCCACCAGAGCGACCAACTTCGCTCACGAGCTGCACCATGCAGCCCCCGCATCAATGACCAGAAGATGCGTACCCGCTGCTTCCATCCAGAACGACGGAAAATGAACTGAGCTCTCAGACGCGATCAAACCTCAGCGTCCCCTCTCTCACGTGATTGACCACCAATCGTTAATGAGAGATTTCCCGCCGCCGCTATCTCTTCCAATCACTCCTCGCCAAGGTACAGCGAGATACGAAACCCCTCTGCTAATGATCGGATAGCCCCCGTAGATTTCGCTCACTACCACCCCTCCCGAGGACCCCCCTATCCCCTTGGGTTCGCTCCGGAGTGATACTGTACATTCCATTACGCGGCAGCCACGCCCACAGCGGCAAGCGTGCGACCACGAATAATGGAGGAGATTCTTTTACCCTGTTTATTTACAATTAAAAGTGACTAGTCCACATCACCCTTATTGTCGTCGCTTTATCACGCGACACTCTCTCTTCTCTCTCCTCTCTCTCCTTTTCTTCCTCTCTCTCTCTGTGTTTCTCTCTTTCCTTTCTCTATTTCTCTCTCTCCTCTCTCTCTTTCCTTCCTCTATTTCTCTCTCTGCTCTCTCTCTCTCTCTCTCTCTCTCTCTCTCTCTCTCTCTCTGATTGTACTCAATCGCGATAGTCTCTTTCCTTTCTTTGCTTTCCTATGATTAGTGAATTGGTGATATTTTTCCAGCGTGCTTATTTCTTTTATAGGTCAGACAATATCTACCGACTGTGGGGAGCTGGCTGACGAACGAACCTGTTTGCAAAAGTGATGATGAGAACTGTGACGTCATTGTGACACCAGAAGATCTCGTAACTCCCACACAGACTAGAGTTACACGACCGTCCATGCGAAATCCTGGAAATGTACATCCCAGCTTTGATTTTATTGGGTGCCCTTCTGCACCCACCATCGAGAAGTTAAGCAGAAAACCCCGTTGCTCTTCGGACCCCAACGCCCGTAAAGAGTCTGCACAACCCATGGTGGACAAATTCAGAAATAAAAAACAATCACGGTATCCCCAAGATTCTCAAGTTGTCTGTGGAGATGCTAGATACGATGCAGACCAGCTCGAAGTGTCCGAACACAGTTATCAATGCACCGATTTCGACGAACTTGCTGCCGATATCATCCAAAGAAATAAGGCGGAGGCTATTGAATACTCAGGTCAATATGAGCTGCTGTTAAGAGAATCTCAGAATCACCTTGAATGTGATATTTCACCAAACCTTCATCATGAGTCTAAAACTGCTGAAGAGAATCCGAGCGATAGATTCGAAAGATATTACGAACATGACACCCCAGTGAATGAGGATGACTGTCATGGACATTACGAAGAGTTTGTTAGAAACGAAAAGGCGAAAAGCCCTAATCCTGCACTGCCTCTACGAGATCCATCTTATTTCGATGCGGATTGAATCACTCAATAATCTGGTGATTCGACAGGAATCACTGGATAGTGTCCGTGAGTGTGGCTAGAGAATGCTTTATTCGTCCACTGTTCGTAGCCTGAAAAAGGTAAGCTTTTCACACATTCACATGACTTTCACAGTATCCAGTGTTCATCGTGTGCCATGATCAACGCGAGGCAAGACCACAGACATTACCAGCAACGCACTCATAAACGCAGGCAACGTGTCATTCCTGCTTACAGTGCGCCGAGTATGTACTGAACCGTACATTTAGCCAAGGTTCTTAAATGCGTGCTTGTATGAAGTTCATTCACCCCAGCATTCTTAAATAGTAAACTCCAGAACGATGCTTGATCTAGAAATTATTCAGCTTACAGCTTAAATGATTATTTGAGTAGAAGTGTCCGTGCGTGAACGAGGCAAGTTATGAAAATGATATGCTTTGAGTTAACTTTTTGATTCAAACTAACCAGCAATAAACTACTCATTATGCCCATTCCGGAGTGAAAGTGAGTTAATTCCAGACAAACAAAGTATAAACAAATCCCCCAAAATCTGCTAAGTTGGTGTCTGAAGAACGTATGCTTGATGTCAGATATGTAGAATATACAAGTTCACGACAACAGCATGTGTTTTCATTTATTCAGTTGCATTTCATCCTTTTGACTTCCTTCTCTCTGACATCATTTTGACAATTGTTACTATTTTAATTCCTTTACAGCTTGGGGTAAAAAAAGGCACAATGAGTAAATTGATCGTGCAGAAACATGTGACAACTTTTTTACAAACTAAAAGTATTCAAGACAAAAACGTATTCCATTAGCAAAGTTAGTCTCCGCATGAACCATTATTTTTCATGAATACTACGTAGAAAGTGGGAAAAGACATTAGGATTTTAAGTGCACGCTTACTATTTATTCATTCTTGCTAAATGCGATTGTTCTCATGTCGAGATTCTTACATCGGTTTCACAGTGAGAAAAAGGTCGGCATGGTCTAGGGCAGCCATATTCTGCCCCATAATGAGATCTGAAGCACTAGACTTTGAAAGGCAATGTCGTGGATCAGCAAGATAAAGCTGGATCAACTCTCTCGGACAAACGTTCCTACGGCATGAATGTTGCCGTCTGGTTGCAAAACCTTGCCAGTAAACATTTTTTGCCTGTCGTTAGGACAGAGGGACTTTCAACATAACTCGACCGTTTTGCTTCGATGTGAGTCACAGATTTTTCAGTCGTGACATCTCTCTCTCCATTTCCACTGGTTTGGTTGCGTTGACAGTATCTATCGGTAATACATCCAAATTGAGTAGACTTTCCAATCTTGATATCGCAAACTACGTCTTCCAGAACGGGAGGGTTGTCTTGGGAGTCTCCAGCATCTCTGCCTCGGGGATGGTAGGAAGACCTTTGACGTCACTTCCTCGGCTGAGCGAAGCCGTGACCAGGGAATTTTTTCTGACGCGAGTGGAAGGCCTGATAGGGCAAGAAGGGAGGTGTGGGAACTGGGCAGTGGGAAGTGACATGGGAGCTCGTCTCGAACTCGTCCCTGGCGGCTGGAAGGTCTCTCTCCTGGAAGACCTCGACCTTTTCTGCGTGACAGCGTTGCCGTCTGTGAGGTCAATGACCTTGACCGAGGTGGCGACGTCCCCGCTGTGGCCTTCACCTGCCAGCAGGAAGTGGAGGAAGTGGTTGTCTGCCTCTACATGCTGCTTGGAGGAGGAGGCCCTGGCAAGCTCGTCCTCCACAGTCCGGAGGTCATCCTGAAGCGTCTACATGACACATAGGCATTTGTCTATTACCCTTCGGCAAACTGATTTTTTGTAAAGTTGGTGTAAAGATGTCGTTGCGAGATAAATGAATTAGAAATAATTGGCTATATAATGATATGGATTTAATCACCAAATATCAAAAAGGAAAAATCGGTTGCAAGCAGGAAGTTTCATCGAATCAATATTTCACATTGTTCCAAATACAACTTCATTGAGGTGTAAACGCATTCTAACCTTTTCGGTGCATTCAAAGAGCATTGCTGCAGCAAAGGACTTACTTACCACACTGATTCATTTGGAATATGAAGGTGACGAATACATGTCGTGGGAAATAAATATGTGGTACTGATGCTGAGCAAAAGCCTCGGTAGATGATATAGAGAGGCATGTACAATTTTTCGTTGAAAAAAACACGAATCAAGAAAATGGCTACCAAACGCGAAGAAAATGAAATAGTAACGAAAACTTTGGTGACATGAAAGCACACAAAAAACTGCTTACATGTTGCCGATTGACATATCAGCGCTTCCCTACTTAAAACGTTTCATGGCGCTTTATAAACTAATCAAACGGATGGGTCTTGTAACTTCTTTAAAGCGATATAAGTCTTCCGATGCAAGAACACAATCTTTCACATGCCAGACGCCCACAGCCAAAACGGCACAGGCATCTGTTGGGCGAAACCGATACAGTGGCATGTGAAATGATGGGTGTCTGTCTTGTCAAATAATGCAACTGTGATGTGTTTTCCGAGCTGTTCAAATCAACAGCATTCTGACACTTTGGAGAACATTGCTGCTTTACAATGTGCCTATACCGTTACGTTTTCCCTGGAATAGATACATGGTAAAGTGTTACTTCCAAATTTTGGCCTATGGTCTATTATGTACATAGCACAATGTAGGGCCAGAGCCGCTCGATGACCTCTCATCAGCTGGAACTCTTGGCTGCTGGGTGTGTGTGTGTGTGTGTGTGTGTGTGTATGTGTGTGTGTGTGTGTGTGTGTGCGCGCGCGCGCGCGTGTATGTGTGAGTGAGTGTGAGTTTGTCCATATTGGCTCAACGAGCAGGAAGGCGGGCTCCAGCACAGCGCTGTGGAGAGTACTGAGCATGATGAGGCACGCAGGACATCGTGGTCAGGCACTGCATCTGGCTCCATCTCCAGGCGTCTTGACATTGTCTTGCCAGTAGACTGAGACGGTTTCAGACGAGAGATTGAGGTTGACAATGCGCAACTCTTTTTCACTATAAAGAAAGTCTTCGCAAAATGGTATTCAGTAATCCAACCCACCATTTCACGCCCTCACTGTCCAAGGACCCGTGCACAGATCGGCCTCACCAGCCTTCTGCGCATCCACAGACCTGCTACGTCCCCTTAGTCCCTGGATACCTGAATTGGTCGTCTTCGACGCCGACGGACGAGCAAGAAGAAGTATGTGTGTATGCGTGCGTGCGAGATTCTTGAGAAAGGGCGTTACCGAGAAACATCACTGGACACCTAAATGGTCATTTTAATCTTCAAAATGCCATAACACAACAAAGTTTTCATGGGAAGAAAGAACGCAGATGAACATGTCATTTGTAGCAGAACAAAACAGTTGCGTAGGTAGTGATTAAAATACACTTTTTTCTGCGGATAAAGTTGACTTACGGAGCTTTCGTTTGTATACATCAGACAGTAGTGTCTTACGTGAGTAATATTCAAAGATTTTCTGGAACACATCTGCTAGACAAGAGCGATGTATCGTTTAAAGACGCTGTTAGCAAACATATATTTAAAAAAACATACAACTGCTAATAAATCATGAGGCGTAGTGACAAAGATTGCCGAAGTAATTTCCCTCCTTTGACGTTGAAAATTGCAGCCAGAGCAACAAAGGAGAAAGCTAGGTGGGAATGTTCTTGAGGAGGCAGTCTGCGCTGATGTGTTCAAAAGTGAAGAAATCGATGGGCATTTTGGATTGATTAACTCTCGGGTGAGTCCTTGTGAGTAGTCTTGTGCAAGCTCTGAAATGAAAAGAACTCGGCCATGTTCCTCTCGCCAATAATCGCTTCTAGTTTTCCTATTCGAACGTGAGCATCTCGAGACAGCAACCATTCCACAGGAGCGCCGTACATACTGATTGGACGATGTCGATCGATTTGCCGCCGCACAGTACGTGCTATGTGGCTTGTTTTTTTCTTTCTTTCTTTTTCTGGCATCCTTTCCAACTGTTACAATTTTCTTAAGAATATTCCCTAAAATCATTATTCACATAACAGTCTTCTCAAGATTTTGGGAGGCCCTCACGGCATTATGAAGAGAACACGACGAGAGATGCACCTTGCAGAGTTTACTCCGAGCTGTATGATTTCTAATGCTCACCTAAACAAAGAGGTCATTGCTGCGGATTAGATGTCGCTCGCCCGTGTGGACTCCCTCGTGCCCTGAGGTGGCACAATAAGATCACTGCAGTCATTCGTGATCTGCATGAACTCTTCGTGCTGGAAGAATTCGTTGGGACACCTGCTGGGATCACCTTAAAACAATCGAATGGTGTTGTTATTGATCCTCTGGACTCTTAAATCTACATGTATTCTAAGCGCAGTTCAGGCTTAATTTTTCCCCCTACAATAGCGGCATAGCTCTCCAGAAAAAATGAGTTCAACAACGGAAATAACACTCGTGCGTTTTTCTTCGTACACCGTTTGGCGCCCGACAGTGAGTGAAAATTAGTGTGGAAATATTACGCTTGTCTACGAAATTGTTCTACCTTGAAAGCTTCCTGTGCCTTGGCAGCTGCATCTCGCCACTGATCCACTTCCGGTTGAACCTTGTCCAACAGGAGGCGCTCCGTGGCAAGCCTGGCTTCCGCCTCCGCCCGCTCCTGTCCGTACCATTCTGTCAGCTCTTGTAGGGACGTCAGGTACCTTCAGTCAGGCAGACACGTGTCGAACAGAATAACACACGACTGAGGCAGAACCCATTAGGGTCTAAAGTTCCCGAGAATGCGTCCAGCTTTAATCAATAAATGAACAAATAAACGAATAGAGATTTAGCAAAAGAAGAAGGAATGCAACAAGAGGTGGTTAGACATAACTGTATTCAACATACATGTATACACGCTCACCAGAGACGTGCTGCCCAGAAGACAGTGATTCGTATTGATACGTATCAAACATGTGCGATTGCTGCGAGCGTTTGCTTGGGCAGGATCATGCAGAATAACAGTTCGAGCTTTACGAGCCCTCGCCGTAAACTCTCATCTCTGAGCGTTTTTTATATCCATCAGTGCCAATTGCTATCCTCTGGGAAAATCACCTCTGCTCACATATTTGCGCAGATATACATGTATGCTGTCACTGTCACGGGCAAAGCCACGCATAAAAACACACAGACAGAAAGACAGGATAGCGTCTGGATGAGGCTCAAAGCATTTGTAGAGCATATGAGGCTTCTGGATACCAAATCGCATATGTTAGTTGAAATGTAAACGGCGGTTTTGTTTTTGACCCCGTAACATGCAGGGAAATTACAGCGGGAACATCCTAAAGAAAGTCGTAAATACATACGTCTCTCAGGGATGTCGCAATTGATCATAGAGAATACAAACATAGCACAGACATTCTTAAAGCTAATGCTAAAATCAAGTTATCAATTTGCGTGAAATACCTCAGTGTATGGATAAACCAGTGCTTGTCTGCAAATTCTCTATTTCCCCGAACCATCTCCTCTGGTCATGCGCATCATAGGCGCATCTGGAGTGTCATAGATCGTCTGACAGAGAACACCGCGGCAAATGTGGTTTAAATAAACCCAGATTTTTTCCCTTCTCAGGGATAGAACTACGCAGTGCGCCTCGCACATCGTCCAACCCCAAAGCATGCTCGTCTATCTCCGCCTGTCTAAAAGACATGGTTTCAACGAGCGAGTAGAGGCTGAGGGGCTGACCGTGGGGGGAGAGCACTGGGGGATGGGCAGGCAGGAACTGGTGTATATTCTAAACAAGTTTGAAGGGATGGGAAGTTCCTGTAAATACTTTTTGTCTTTTTGCTTTGGCCCGTCGTAGAAGTTGAACCAAAGCTAACGACACAAGGTTTGCAGCCTGTGCAACATCCCACATTGTCACGATATTTAAATAAACCCAGATTTTTCCCGTCTCAGGTATAGAACCACGGCACTGCGCCTCGCACATCGTCCAACCCCAAAACATCCTCGCAAATGTGGTTGTGACCCGCATACTGTCCCTTCTTGACTATTGCAATAGTCTTTGGGCTTCAGCGACTACTGGCCAAATGCAGAAACTGCAACGTCTCCAGAATTCGGCTGCAAGAGTCGTGAAGCGACCACCAAGGTGGGCCCATATGACTCCAGTGTATCATGATCTTTGCTGGCTTCCAAGTTTCCTGCGCATGGAATTAAAGGCTCTTTCCATGGTCTTCAAACGTGCAACAGGCCTAGCCCTGATCTACCTCATAGATTGTATGAAAAAGCACGAGACCACGAGAAATACTCAGTCACCACACAGAAGACTTCTCACAGTCCAACGATCAGTACTTATGATTACGGTGCCGGCTCCTTCATTGTAACGGGTCGCAGACTATAGAATCGGCTTCCTGAGTCTCTAAAGTTATCTCCTCGTTTGGCCTCTTTCAAACCTGGCCTGTGCTGAAAACTAACTTTTCCGTATCTGTGATAACGCCCCATGAGTATGTTCTTGTGATGTAATTAATGGCGCTCAAAACTGATAATGCATACATACGAACATATGAAGATTAATCAGTACTTCTACTAAAATCATATGCGGATGGTTTCAACAACAAAATGGAGTAATCCACCACGGTAGAGTTTCGTCTGTTTTCCATTTTTAACGAAAAAAAGCGCTCGCAACCTTAGAAATGCACAAACGTATCCCCAGAAGTTGCAATCTCATACAGATCTAGAAAAAAATTTGCGGCAAGCTCGACTGAAAGCTAGCCATGTATGGTGCGTTGCCAGGCAAAGTAAACATCTTCATGTAATTCAGAGATCAGAATAAAGGAAGGATCACCTTATGAAATAAAGGGTGAAACGACAGTGAGCGTCTAGTCAAATTGGCAAGGCACAAATGAAAAAGAAAAATCTATGAAATAACGTTCTTATTGATCTGATAGCGGCTCTGTGATATTACTACAAATGCATGCCAATGAACCTGGAAAACCTCTTCAGTCAATGCATAAACAGCGTGGCTGACAGACCGAGCCTGGGTGGATATGGCGTGTGTAGGAGAGAGCACAATGTTGGTAACAAACCCAAGTGACATTAGTTTGACTAAATAAAAAGGCAAAAAGCAAAACCCTTACTCTTTTTGCTGATTCAGATCAACGCTCTTGAGGTCAAAGTATCGTCTGGCGTGAAAGACTTGAGTTGGCAGGGGTGCATCTTTTTCTCGCTTGCCAAACAAATAAACTGTAGACAAACGAGTTATGGGATGCAGGTCGTAGGACTCTATCACGACAAGTCACTTGGTGGTCTGT